>AWOL01S0057322.1:95191-144083 GCA_000715115.1 Nicotiana otophora
TATATATATATATATATATATATATTGGGGTGCGGCGGCATAACTGCTTTGTGTTGGTATTGGAATCATTGATGCATTTCCGCCTGCATTACATTGAGGGTGAGGCGGCATAGCCGCTTTGTGTAGGTTCTTGGTACTGTGGTGATACATCCACCCGCATACATTGGGGTGATGAGGCAGGGCCATTTGAGTAGAGTTGTGTTATTGTGCTTACACCTCCACCTGCATACATCGGGTGAGGCAGCGAGGCCGCTTTGTGTGAAGGTTACAGAGGATCGCATCTTAAATCCTATAAATGTTATTGATAGCTCTTAATAAGCTTGCTATGGTTTACATGGTCATACATATTATTCTATTGCTTTCCTGATTCATAATATTCATATTGTATTTTTAAATTCTTAAATTGGTGTTTGGTTTTCATACTATTACTATTCGACGGTACTAATGTCCCTTTTTCCGGGGGCGCTGCATCTTTAAATGGATGCAGGTGGTTCCACAGCAGGAGACATTAATCAGTAATATCGGTGCATCCTCTTCCTAGATGACTTGGTGAGCCCCACTTCATCCTGGGGTCATGTATCTTTTGCACTTTGTGTATCATGTTGGAGGTATAGTCGGGGCCTTGTTGCCGACATTATCATTGTACTCTTCTTTATCCATAGAGGCTCCGTAGACATAGTGTGGGTTGTGTATTGGTGCTAGGAAAGACAACTATGTTATATTGTGGTTATATTACTTGTCTCATTTGAGACTTTGAAAATGATGAAAACTATTGGTAATGAACTGGTATTGTAGACATGATCACATTTTGTCTAATTAATGAAAATATGTATTATCTCCATTCGTGGATGAGTTTGGGTAGAATGAAAACTAACAGGCTTGCTCGGCCGGGTTCACTCGGTTGAGCGCCGGTCGCGCTCATCAATTTTGGAGGGTGACAAACTTGGTATCAGAGCCTAAGGTTTTAAAGTGTCATAGGATGTCTCGGAGCCGTGTCTAGCAGAGTCCTTATTATCGGTGTGTTGTCTACCACATCTATAATTAGGATTCTACAGGGGTTTTGGGGTGTGGCTACAACTACCTTGGAATCTCCCAAAAGATCAACTGTGCGATGAAATCAACACCCACTGTGCCCGGAAACATCTGGATCTGCACACGAAGTGCAGGGTGTAGCGTGAGTACAACCAATTCAGTAAGTACCAATACTAAATAAAGAACTGAAAGTAGTGACGAGCTTCACAGTCAAAGTTCAATTACAGTGATTTCAATATAGGAAAAGTAGGCATGCATTCAGGTTCGACAATTAAGGCCAAAACAGTTAAATCATGTCAAGTTCAACTGAAACAAAAGATAATATCTCTCAGAGATTTCAAGACAGTGATATATGACAACTGAAGTGCAACAATAATGAAGTCAATGCGTCCTCTCAGAGCATCAGTCACTCAGTCCTCCCATTCACTCCAACCTCACAATACCTCTTCCTCACAGTCACTCATTCCTCTCAATTGCTCAGCACTCGGCACTTGTCACTCGACACCCAGCATTCGACACTCACACTCAGTAGGTACCTGCACTCACTGGGGGTTTGTATAGACTCCGGAGGGGCTCCTTCAGCCCAGGCGCTCTAATCCGCATGGACAACTCACGTGCTGTACGGACAACTCACATGCTATAAAACCAATATCTAGATCCGCACGGACAACTCACGTGCTATAGTATTAATATCTTCACAATCACTCCCTTGACCTCACTGAGTCATCAATCTCTCTAGTCTCTCGGTTTCTCAGAAATCATGAAAATCAGCCCAAACAGAAATGATATGATGTATTAATAGAGAACAATATAGAATGAGATATGATATGCAAGTAAAACTGTGACTGAGTACAAGCAGCAATTAGCAGATAATTCAACCACGACCTCTGTGGGTCCCTACAGTACCGACACATAGCCTAAATATGATTTCTAACATGATTTGCAGTCAAATTTCTATAACACATGGAGAATATACAGATAAACTACAGATTCTTCAACTATACAGTTCCATGGAATTTGACCAAGTCACAATTCCTACGGTACACGCCCACACGCATATCACCTAACATGTGCGTCACCCCAAACCAATCACATAACACATAATCCAGGGTTTCATATCCTCAGAACCAAATTTAGAACTGTTATTTACCTCAAGCAGAGCAAATCTCTACTCCAACACACCTTTGCCTCGCAAATTGGCCTCCAAACGTCTCGAATCTAGCCACAAATAGTACGATACAATCAACACAGGCTAAAGAAAACAATTCCATAAAGAAATACTAAGTTATAAATCAAAAGTCAAAAATCGACTCAAAGACAGCCCCTGGGCCCACGTCTTGAAATCAGACAAAAATCACAAAACCCGAAAGGCCATTCAACCATGAGTCCAACCATACTAAATTTATCAAAATCCAACACCAAAATGTCACCCAAATCCCCAAATCAACTCTCCAAATCCCTAGCCTCTAACTCCCAATTTACACCTTAAATACACACCAACTAGGTGGGAATATCAATGGTGAAGCAAGATTATTGATAAAAAATGAGCACAAGGGACTTACCTTAAGAATCCCCTCGAAAACCTTCTCAAACATCGCCCAAACCCGTGCTTAAAATATTTGAAATGAAGCCAAAATCGCGAACCCTTGTTTAAATAATCTGCCCAGCACTTCCGCTTCTGCGACGTCGCAGAAGCGACATCACACACGCATCTGCGACTCACTCTTCTCCTGCGGTCCTTCACTCGGCTTCTACGAGAATCACAGTCGCCTCTGCGGACCAGGCCCATCTACCCAATTCCGCTTCTGCGGTTTCACTACCGCATCTGCGGTCACACAGATGCGAAACTCCATATCATACCTGCGCGCCTTCCGCTTCTCCACACCTCTCACTGCACGTGTGGCCATGCAGGTGCGGAAAACTCCTCGCACCTATGACCACCTGAACACTCCCCTCCAAACTCGCACCTGCGCAAGCCAGTCCGCACCTGCGAGCTCGCACATGCGATCAAAGCTCCGCAGGTTCGGTTACACCAGCAGAGGTCCAACTTCAACAATCACTCAACTTCAACTTTTGATCCATTAACCATCCAGAATCAACTGGAGGCCCCCGGGACCTCAACCAAACATACCAACAAGTCACAAAACCTCATACGTACTTAGTCGATCCCTCGAATCACATCAAACGACTCCAAAAATACGAATCGTACCCCAATTCAAGCCTATTGAAACTAAGGAAATTCAACTTCTACAAATGATGCCAAAATCTATCAAAACACGTCCGATTGACCCCAAATTTTGTACACAAATCACATTTGACATTGCGGACCCACTCCAACTTCCGGAATCGGAATCCAACCCTGATATCAAAAAGTCCACTCCCGGTCAAACTTACCAAAAAATTAACTTTTGCCATTTCAAGCCTAATTCCACTACGGATCTCCAAATCACAATCTGGACAAGTTCCTAAGTCCAAAATCACCCAACATAGCTAATGGAAACATCAAAACTCTATTCCAGAGTTGTTTACTCAAACATCAATATCCGGTCAATAATTTCAACTTAAGCTTTCAACCATAAGACTAAGTATCTCATTTCATTTTGAAATCTCTCCGGACCCAAACTGACTACCCCGACAAGTCACATAACAACTATAAAGTACAAAATGAGCAGTAAATGGGGGAACAAGGCTACAACTCTCAAAATGACCGGTCGGGTCGTTACATCCTCTCCCTCTTAAACAAACGTTCGTCCTCAAACGAGTCTAGAAACGTACCTGAAGTCTCAAATAGGTGTAGATATCTGCTCCGCATCTCCTGCTCGGTCTCCCAAGTAGCCTCCTCAACTGGCTGACCTCTCCACTGCACCTTCACTGAAGCTATGTCCTTTTACCTCAACTTTCGAACCTGCCGATCTAAAATGGCCACCGGCTCCACATCATAAATCAGATCACCATCCAACTGAACTGTGCTGAAATCCAAAATATGAGACGGATCGCCGACATACTTCTAGAGCATAGAAACACGAAATACTGGATGCACACCCGACAAACTAGGTGGCAAGGTAAGCTTTTAAGCCACCTCCCCAATCCTCTGAAGTAACTCAAATGACCCAATATACCGAGGGCTCAACTTTCCCTTCTTCCCGAACCTCATAACACCCTTCATGGGTGAAACCTTAAGTAGAATTTTCTCCCCAACCATGTAATAAAAATCACGGACCTTCCTGTCGGCATAACTCTTCTGTCTAGACTGCGCCGTGCGAAGCCGATCTTGAATCAATTTAACCTTGTATAAAGCATCCTGAACCAAGTTAGTACCCAATAGCCTAGCCTCACCCAGCTCAAACCAACCCACCAGAGATCTACACCGTCTCCCGTACAAAGCCTCATACAAAGCCATCTTAATGCTCGACTGGTAGTTGTTGTTGTAGGTAAACTCTGCGAGTGGCAGAAACGGATCCCATGAACCCCCGAAATCAATGACACAAGAACGTAGCATGTCCTCCAATATCTGAATAGTGCGCACGGACTGTCCATCCGTCTGAGGGTGAAATGCTATGCTCAACTCAACCTGGGTGCCCAACTCTCGTTGCACGACTCTCCAAAACTGCGATGTAAACTGCGTGCCCCGATTTGAAATGATGGACACCGGCACGCCATGGAGGCGGACAATCTCTCAGATGTAAATCTCAGCCAACCGCTCCAAAGAATAAGTAGTCCTATCTAGAATGAAGTGCGGGGACATGGTCAGCCGATCCACAATCACCCAAATAGCATTGAACTTCCTTGAAGTCCGTGGGATCCCAACTACAAAATCCATGGTGATCCACTCCCATTTCCACTCTGGAATCTCTATCCTCTAAAGCAATCCACCGGGTTTCTGATGCTCATACTTTACCTGCTGATAGTTGAGGCACCGAGCTACAAACCCCATTATCTCCTTCTTCATTCGTCTCCACCAATAATACTGCCTCAAGTCCTGGTACGTCTTTGCGGCCCCCGGATGAATGGAATACAACAAAATGTGGGCCTTCTCAAGAATCAACTCACGTGGCCCATCCACATTAGGCACACAAATCCGACCCTACATCCCCAATACCCCATCATCCCCAATAATAACATCTATGTCATCACCGTGATGAACCATGTCCTTAAGGATAAGCAAATGAGGATCATCATACTGGCGCTCTCTGATGCAATCATATAAGGAAGACCGAGATACCATACAAGCTAGAACCCGACTGGGCTCCGAGACATCTAATATCACAAACTGGTTGGCCAAGGCCTGAACATCAACTGCAAGAGGTCTCTCACCAACATGAATGAATGCAAGGCTACCCATACTCACCGCCTTTCTAATCAAGGCATCGGCCACCATATTGGCCTTCCCGAGATGAAATAGAATAGCGATATCGTAGTCCCTTAGCAGCTCCAACCATCTCCGCTGCCTCAAATTTAGATTCTTCTATTTAAACAAGTGCAGGAGACTCCGATGATCTTTAAACACCTCATAAGACACCGCAGAGATAATGTTTCCAAATCTTCAACGCATGAACATTGGCAGCTAGCTCCAAATCATGGAGAGGGTTGTTCTTTTCATGGGGATTCAACTGACGTGAAGCATAAGCAATCAACCTACCCTCCTGCATCAAGACATACCCAATACCGATTCGAGAAGAATCGCAATATACTGTATAAGAGCCTGAAGCTACAAGCAAAACTAGAATTGGAGCTGTGGTCAAGGTAGTCTTGAGCTTCTGAAATATCTCCTCACACTCATCCGACCATCTGAAAGGAACACCCTTTTGGGTCAATTTGGTCAAAGGCGATGCAATAGATGATAAACCCTCAACAAAGCGACGATAGTAATCGGCCAAGCCGAGAAAGCTCCGAATCTCCGTACCTGAGGACGATCTTGGCCAACTCTGAACCGCCTCTATCTTCTTCGGATCCACTTGAATCCCCTCACTAGACACCACGTGCCCCATGAATGCCACTGAAAGAAGCCAAAACTCACATTTTGAGAATTTAGCATAAAGCTTCTCCTCACTCAATCGCTGCATCACAATCCTCAAATGCTGGGCATGCTTCTCCTGGCTATGAGAGTACACCAGGATATCATCAATGAACACTATGACAAACGAGTCAAGATAAGGCTAAAATACATTGTTCAGCAGATGCATGAATGCTGCTGGGGCATTGGTCAGCCCCAAAGACATCACGAGAAACTCATAATGACCATAACGGGCCCTGAATGTTGTCTTTAGAATATCCAAGTCCCGAATCTTCAACTGGTGATACCCAGACCTCAAGTCAATCTTAGAGAACACCCTCGCTCCATGTAGATGGTCAAATAGATCATCAATACGCGGCAAAGGATACTTGTTCTTGATTGTAACTTTGTTCAACTTGCTGTAATCAACGCACATCCGCATAGTACCATCCTTCTTCTTCACAAACAGAACTGGTGCACCCCAAGGCGACACACTAGGCCTAATAAACCCTTTATCAAGAAGATCTTGAAGCTGCTCCTTCAATTCCTTTAACTCTTCTGGTGCCATACGATACGGTGGAATAGAAATGGGCTGAGTGCCCTACACCAACTCAATACCACAGTCAATATCCCTGTTGGGCGGCATGCCTGGCAGGTCTACAGGAAACACATCCGAAAAATCTTGCACCACCGGAACAGACTCAATAGTAGGAGTATCAACACCAACATTCCTTACAAAGGCCAAATAAGATAAACAACCCTTCTAAACCATTCGCTGGGCCTTCAAATATTAAATCACTCTACTGGGAACATAGTCTAGAGAACCTCTCCACTCAATCCCTGGCAACCCCGCATCGCCAACATCACGGTCTTAGCGTGACAATAGAGAACAATATGACATGGAGACAACCAATCCACACTCAAGATCATATCGAAGTCCACCATACTAAGCAACAACAGATCAACTCTAGTTCTAATTCCCCAATTGTCCCTACACACGACCAATATACATGGTCCACAACAATAGTATCATCGATTGGCGTAGATACATAAACACCTTATTTTTCTTAGGTGCTCACAACGGGGACCACCGGGGCCTGAGCAGCTGCAACCGGTTGGGCTGGTAGTACCCCCGGTGTCTGAAGTCCCTACATCACATGCTCTGGAGTATGGGAAGGGGGGTATGAGTACCTCCCCTGGCCTGAGAAATGGCTTGTACGGCCTGGGCCAAAACCACTTGAGCAAGGCCCGTGAAAACAGTTAGAATTTGAGCCAAAGCCTCCTGAAGGCCTGGAATCACAAGGGGCACAACTGGTGCCTGAGGTGGCCCCACTGGCTCATCCACAACTAGAACCTGCTCCTGAACTGGGGCAACTAGCAGATTTGCAGGTGCTGTCGTAGCTATTGTACGTGCTGCACCTCTGCCCCTACCGTAACCTCTGCCTCTTGTGGCACTAGCTGATGTTACTGGTGGTTGTCCATCCTATTCGGTAACATGTGTCCTCACTATATGTAAGAGAAAAGAATACATAAGTTTAGTTACCAGAATCAACAAATCCGCACGACAAGAATACAAGAATGTGAAGTTTCCTAAGGGTTCGGCAGCCTCTCGAAGATAAGTACAGACGTCTCCATACCGATCCGTAAGACTCTACTAAACCAGCTCATGACTCGTTAGACCTATGTAACCTAGGCTCTTATACCAACTCATCACGATAAAAAATCCTAACCTATCATGATGGCGCCTATCGTGGTACTAGGCAAGCCGACATTTCAAAATAATTCCAATACCTTTAACAGAAAGATGAATTAAAGAAGTTTTAAATAACAAAGTTCTCATAAACAGGTCTAGAAACCCAAAACACAATGCGGAAGTTCCCAACTATCGGGGTGGCATAGAGTACATGAGCATCTATACATCATAAGTCTGGAAAAATACTGTCTATGATAGTCTAAAACTAAATACAATAAGCGAAAAGATAGGGAAGGAGAGACAAGGTCCCAAAAGATCAACTATGCGATGAAATCAACACCCACCGTGCCCGGAAACATCTGGATCTGCACACGAAGTGCAGGGTGTAGCGTGAGTACAACCAACTCAGTAAGTAACAATACTAAATAAAGAACTGAAAGTAGTGACGAGCTTCACAGTCAAAGTTCAATTATAGTGATTTCAACATAGGAAAAGTAGGCATGCTTTGAGGTTCGACAATTAAGACCAAAACAGTTAAATCATGTCAAATTAAACTGAAACAAAAGATAATATCTCTCAGAGATTTCAAGACAGTGATATATGACAACTGAAGTGCAACAGTAATGAAGTCAATGCATCATCTCAGAGCAACAGTAACTCAGTCCTCCCATTCACTCCAACCTCACAATCACTCTTCCTCACAGTCACTTATTCCTCTCAATCGCTCAGCATTCGGCACTTGCCACTCGGCACCCAGCATTCGACACTCGCACTCAGTAGGTACCTGCACTCACTGGGGGTTTGTAAAGACTCCGGAGGGGATCCTTTAGCCCAGGCGCTATAATCCGCACAGACAACTCACGTGCTGCACGGACAACTCACATGCTATAAAACCAATATCTAGATTTGCACGGACAACTCACGTGCTATAGTATTAATATCTTCACAATCAGGCCCTCGAACTCACTCAGTCATCAATCTCTTCAGTCTTTCGGGCTCTAAGAAATCATGAAAATCAGCCCAAACAGAAAAGAGATAATGTATCAATAGGGAACAATAGAGACTGAGATATGATATGCAAGTAAAACTGTGACTGAGTACAAGTAGCAATTAGCAAATAATTCAACATGTAACACGACCTCTATGGGTCCCTACAGTACCAACACATAGCCTAAACATGATTTCTAACATGATTTGCAGTCAAATTTCTATAACACATGGAGAATATACCGATAAACAACATATTCTTCAACAATACTGTTACATGGAATTTGACCAAGTCACAATTCCTACGGTGCACGCCCTCACGCTTGTCACCTAGAATGTGCGTTACCTCAAACTAATCACACAACACATAATCCAGGGTTTCATACCCTCAGAACCAAATTTAGAACTATTACTTACCTCAATCCGAGCAAATCACTACTCTAACACACCTTTGTCTCGCAAATCAACCTCCAAATGTCCTGAATCTAGACACAAACAGTATGATACAATCAACACGGGCTAAAGGAAACACTTCTATAAGGAAATATTAAGTTATAAATCAAAAGTCAAAAATCGACTCAAAGCCGGCCAGAGGCCCACATCTCAAAATCAGACAAAAATTACAAAAACCGAAAGCCCATTCAACCACGAGTCCAACCATACTAAATTTATCAAAATCCGACACCAAAACGTCCCCCAAATTCCCAAATGAAATCTCCAAATCCCTAGCTTCTAACTCCTAATTTACACCTTAAATACACACCAACTAGGTGGAAACATCAATGGGGAAGCAAGATTATTGATCACAAATGAGGACAAGGGACTTTCCTTAAGAATACCCTCGAAAACCCTCTTAATAATTACCCAAACCAGTGCTTGAAGTGTTTGAAATGAAGCCAAAATCGCGAACCCTTGTTTTAATAATCTGCCCAGCACTTCCGCTTCTGCGGGAACTTAACCGCTTCTGCAGCGTCATAAAAGCGACATCACACACGCATCCGCGGATCACTCCGCTCCTGCGGTCCCCTCACTCCACTTCTGCAAGAATCCAAGCCGCCTCTGCGGACCAGGCCCATCTGCCCAGTTCTGTTTCTGCGGTTCCCCCGCCGCATCTGCGGTCACACAGATACGGAACTCCCTATCGTACCTGCGCGCCTTCCGCTTCTGCGCACCTCTCATTGCACCTGTGGCCACACAGGTACGGAAAATGCCTTGCACCTGCGACCACCTGCACACTCCCCTCCAAACTCGCACCTACGCAAGCCAGCCCGTACTTGCGAGCTCGAACCTACGATCAAAGCTCCGCAGGTGCAGTTACACCAGCAGAGGTCCAACTTCAGCAATCACTCAACTTCAACTTTTGATACGTTAACCATCCGGAATCAACCCGGGTTCCCTAGGACCTCAACCAAACATACCAACAAGTCCTAAAACCTCATACAAATTTAGTCGAGCCCTCAAATCTCATCAAACAACTCCAAAAACACGAATCACACCCCAATTCAAGCATATTGAAACGAAGGAAATTCAACTTCTACAAACGATTCCAAAACCTATCAAAACACGTATGATTGACCCCAAATTTTGCACACAAGTCACATTTGACATTGCATACCTACTCCAACTTCCGGAATCGAAATCCGACCCCGATATCAAAAAGTCCACTCCCGGTCAAACTTACTAAAAATATAACTTTCGTCATTTCAAGCCTAATTCCACTACGGATCTCCAAAACACAATCCAGAGATGCGTCTAAGTCCAAAATCACCTAACGGAGATAACAAAAATATCAAACTCCATTTCGGAGTCGTTTACTCAAAGATCAACATTCGGTCAATCATTTCAACTTAAGCTTTCAACTATGAGACTAAGTGTCTCATTTCATTCTAAAATGTCTCTGGACCAGAATCGACTATCCCGACAAGTCACATAACATATATAAAGTACAAAATGAGTAGTAAATGGGGAAACGGGGCTACAACTCTCAAAACGACCGCCCGGATTATTGCACACATGTATAATACAAAAGGCTACGTAAAAAAGTGTTCGAATCTGAAGCTAAGCATCTAGAACAATATAAGGTGGATATGGAGGTAATCAAGGAATGGAAGGAGATTGCAAAAAGTCGATAGAGAGATTGGAGAACCTAGAGAAAGGACTGAGAACCTAGAGGGGAAGATGAGGGAAGCTAGCAATGGCTTACTTGCTACTCGACATGCGCAACCTGAGAAGTGTGATTGATGGGGTCAAAAGAGCCAAGCATGGAGAAGGTCCTTCTGGGACCAAATAGACTAGGAGATAATGTTCCTTATTGCTTTCCAGATTAGATTTCGTTATATTTCGATGTAATAAGGCTTCGTGCCATTAGTGACTTCATATTATTATTTCGATCTAGTAAAGAATGATTTGACTTATTTTTGCACTAATTGAATGAGGCAACGTTGGCATGCATTTTCTCCAAGTCTGTATGCCGCTTAGGCCTGCCTCGGGCATAATGAGGTCCCCAAATTAGGACGCGAATTATTTCATGACCTTACGTGATACTTGCGTAAATATTGCAAACACTCTTTCATTGCATCTTACTGACTTGGTTACCTTTTGTCTTTCTTTCTTTTGATTATTCCCATTCCCAAAGGTTGGTTCGTTCATTCTGGAATCATCAACACATCATACCAAATCCAGAGGTCCTCCACCTCCTCCTCCACCTAGAGATCCAAAAAGCAAAGGCAAAGAGAAGATGGATGATCTAAGTTGTAATCGAAAAGACAACGCTACCTTGACAGAAAATGTTGAAACCTTAGATGGAAGAAGTACGCCACGACAGAATGAGTTGGTCCTATGTTTGGAACAAAACATCTTGGAGCTACAAAGTGAGCTTGAGCAGGTTTGAAAACTCACAAACCTCTCCCTTACTCTAAATTTTCCCGATGACAACCATCAAAACACAACCACTCAGCATCAAATGCCACCCAAAACACACAAGCCCAAAATCCGCTACCCATAGATCCACAAAACCCTCCCGTAATTCACCATTATCACAACTCGCACCCCCACCAGTACAAACTCCTCAACAGCACCACCATCACCCAACCCAATATCCGCAAACCACTACTTAGCATACTCTTCAAAACGCACCACAACTTACCCTCGATCCCCCTCAAACCTCAATAAATAATCACCCATACACCCAAGTCCCAGGAACACACCAAGGCAATCCAATATACGTAGAGACCTTACCATACACACCGCAACGAACCCTATACATACCCGAACCGACCGAGAAGGACCCGCTCATTCAAAACATTGCGGGGGAGCTAAAGAAACTAATAGGAAGAGTCCAGAGTGTCGAAGGCAGGAATGGCATTGAAGGTTTGAACAATGAAAACTTGTGTATCCAGCCAGATGCAGAACTGTAAGAGGGTTACAAACCTCCTATGTTTGAGATGTTTGATGGCACCGATGATCCTAAGGTGAATTTAATAACCTACAAAGACAAGCATGTAGGAGTGGGAAAGAATAAGCAAATCCACATGAAACTGTTTATGCGAAGTCTTACAGGTGATGCCTTATCTTGGTATATTATCCAAAATTCGAAGAAGTGGGCAAATAGGGTGAGCATGGAATCCGATTTCATTGACAGATTCATGTTCAATATATAGAATGTGGCAGACATTTTCTACATCCAGAACCTCAAGAAGAAGCCAACAAAAACCTTCCGCGAGTATGCTACTCGCTAGAGATCAGAGGCCGCCACTAGAAGAAGAACAAACGAATAAGTTCTTTGATAGAGCTCAGGATCCACAGTATTATGAAAGATTGATGGTTATAGAGAATCACAAGTTCTCCGACATCATCAAATTGGGAGAAAGAATAGAAGAAGCAATCAGGAGCGGTATGCTGATCAATTTCGAGGTGCTGCATGATGACGTCTAAATCCACAACTAAAAAGTAAATGGACATGGTCGCATGCAATATAATTTACCCAACTATGAGTCGGGGTCGAATCTAACAGAGAATAATATGTATACAATTAGGCGTGTAAGAGAATTATCACTTATTATGCTAAGCCAAACACTTAAAAAGGGTTTGAGAAAATATTTGTAACTAATTGTTAAAATGTAAACTAACCTAGAGAGAAGGTAAAATGATCAATGGCTAACAAGAAGGGATGCATTGGGAATTACACTCAAGTAACGATCCAATGTATTTCACGATTTTACAAATATGAGCCAGTTTAAGTTAATTAGCCTCGGGTAATAATTCTATATTAGCTCCTTCCGAAGGCTAACAAGACTTCCTAATTGAATTATACCTAAAACAATTAAGATATTAAGCACACCCGAATATGGCTACAAGTAGTTCAATCCTATCCCTAGGTAAAATCTATAAAGTGAGGGTTAACACCTCAAGTTCTTGTTAATTAATCTTTTCCAACTGCAAATTATCTTTTCCAAAATTAATTCGAAGTGAATGGGTGAGTCCTAGGGTTAGCTAATCCCTTTGGAAACATTAAAGAACAAGAATAATTAAATAAATAATAACTCACTTCATAATAAATAAAAATCGTTCAATACATAAGCACAACAAGATATTTAATCCACACTTTAAATATGAATATTCCCATAAACAAGATTCGAGTGTTGGAAAGAATACTACACACTTAGATATACAGTACAAAGCAAGAAATGGAGAAATGAACATAAATGGGTTAGAAATTCTCAACCAAAAGCTTCAAAACTTCAAGTCCCAAGTGTGTGTGCAAGAACCCTAGCAACAATACTTATGTTTTATAGTCAAGAGACTGAAAATAAGCCAACATATATCCCAAAGATCTATTTCTAATAAGCTAGGTCGTTTATTTGTTGGTTTGGAATGAAGAAAATGTGAAATGACATAAGTGTCCAGGTCTGAAGCCCGTTGACCGCACCTGCGGAAGAATTCTCGTAGGTACGGTTCCGCTGATGCGGATGCCTTCTCGCAGAAGCGATGATGGTGGAAAATTGATGTTCCGCAGAAGTGGTCCAAAGCACGCAGAAGCTTGTCCGCATAAGTGGCCTTCAAACACAGAAGCGCAGATGCAGATGCAAACATTTACACGTAGAAGCGTAATCACAAAAGTGGTTCTCCACTCGCAGGTGCGAGTTCTGCCTTGCATGCCTTATTCCGCATCTGCGGACCAGTTCTCGCAGATGCGGACTGGTCTTCGCGGAAGCGATTTCACTGGCACTTCTTTCATTCTTTTTGCACGATTCCACTTCATTTAATTTCAATTCTCTTCGAGACTTCAATTACCTGAAAATCTAGCAATGCACACCATAAATCACCTCATTTTATAATTAAAGGACACAAAAATTAAAGAAAAGAGACTAGAATAAGTGGTAAAATCACCACTTATAAACACCTCCAACTTAAAGCTTTTGCTCGTCCTCAAGCAAATCAAAACCAAATACTCAATGAGGCTCTAACATTTAAAGCTCAATTAGCATCGCTATCATCTTCAAATCACATTCTTCAATTAAGCACAATACTTATGGTCTTGGTTGGTGCTAATAATTAGGCTGAAGCATGTGTATTTCAACCAAATAACTCCCTCATCTAAAACAACTTCAAGAATGCAGTGGAGTTTCAAAATAATCAAGTGACAACAACCAAGCCTCAAGAAGTGACTCAAAAGCACTAGTCTACTACATATGCTCAATTTATACAATTAGGAATCTATCAATGTCACCAATCTATCATAATCCATGTGCCCTCATAAGAAATAAAGTCCCCAAATTACCATATTTACAATAACAACACAAGGTACAAATGCACAAAGACACTCACTCTCTACAAAGAATTTCAAGTATTATAAAATATCATACCATAAGCATTCCCTTCTTTTAATTGGTCGCCTATTCAAGAATATTCGGTTGGAGATCCCATAAGGACTTTTTACGTTTGTAATGTAGGCTTAGGGAAGGGTAGGATAAACATTTTGGATACAAGTGACTACACCCTCCTTGAACCACATAGTCCTTATTGATATCTAGTTACTAATATAGAACCACCTTACAATACCTCTCTAATTTTCTCAAGACTCCGAAATATATTTTATTTTATATATATATATATATATATATATATATTTTCTTTTGCTTTTCTATTGGAGCTTGAGTATCTTCATCTAACACAACTTTGAGGTATTTACTTCTACACAATGTACATCTTCACCATATCCCAATTTATACCAACATCCCAAACTTAGGCTTTTAGCCTCATTCTCACATTCAAGGAGGGACGGGTTCAAAAGAGGAAATTATTTCGCAAAAGGTTAAAGGTTTGTAATGTGTAGCCAAAGAAAAGGTTAAAGGCTCAAATAGGGTTAACTAGTGATAATATTTATGCAATGGTAGGCTCGAACGGCTAAAGAGAGTTTTTCAAAGATCACAAATATTGCCAAAGGTCATCCCTCCAACCAAACATAATAAACATTAGCATTCAAAGACCAACCGTGCAAGTTCTAGATGATAAAAATAAACACAAGAATTATTTTTAACAAAAACTAATACACATGGCACATGAACTAATCAAGACAGATTAATTTCACTTATTAATAAGAACAATTAGAGTAATATCATGCCAACTAGTGGGAAAAGAGTCACAAAATAAGCCAAAAAGTTATTACAAAAAATATTCTTCCCCGTGCAACTTATTCCTTTAATTTATAACCAAATTTTGGAGGGGTATTCTTTACTTCATACATCACATACAAGAGAAAATTTTTATTAGTACCAAACAATCCAAAAGTTTCCACATAACGAAACAAGACTAATTCCCTTAAGAAAGTTTTCACGCCATTCATCATAGGAAAAAGTCAGCCGGTTCAACACAAAAATATTTTTCAGGAAAGAACCATAGCATAAAGAAAATCCAAGAATAGTTTATTGAAAAGTTTGGTACTACTAAAGAGATAAAAATAATATAAACTAAAAACTACTAAAGAAAATAAAATAAACACTAAAGGAATAAAAACAAAATAACTGAAAACTGCTAAAGAAAATAAAATAAGAAAAGCAACTAATACTAAAGGAACAAAAATAAAATAAACTAAAAACTACTAAAGAAAATAAATAAATAAATAAAGTAAAATAAAATAAAATAACAAAAGCGACTAATCCACAATTATATCACCAATCACAACTTATGCCTGACAAAGGCACATGATAAATAATAGTAGAACAAGCCCGACAAGGGCACACAATATCCATACAAAAGCATAAGTCCAGCAAGGGCACAAGTTAAGCATCAATGTACAAATAAGGTATATCCCTAAATCCACCCCAACTAAAAACACTGCAGTGTCCTCACTGCACAATATCAAGATAAAATAAGAGTACTTTGAGGGTCTCCCTGATGTCTGCATAACACAAGCAGACTGTGGGAAAAAGCTAATCATTGCCGTGTGGAGCTCTCGGCCTCATCATCATCGGTAGAATCAGTATCAGCATCAACAACACTCGACAGGAAGGAGTACTCTTCACTATAATCGTCGTCCTCCACCGGTATCTTCCTGTTCGGCTGCCCCCATTTGAAGACGGCCTTGATGCCTCTCCATATCTTTATCATGAACTTGCTCTTCTTCTTATTTTTTTCTTTCTCCTTGTGAAAATCTGCCTGAAGATCTACATGTGCCTTGTCTATATTGCCATAGACTGTCTCGAGCCTGCTAACAGAAGCTGCCAACTTCTCTTGTGACTCTTCTTGCTTCTTCTGGTTCTCCAGGTAGGTCTTCATTTCTTCCCTGGTAAACTACTCTGGCATAGGATGGGAGTGTGAGGGCCTACTAGGGAGCTGTGACACTAAGTCACGGATGGAGAGAAGTTGTGAGTTCAATATCCCAAATTGTCCCTCAGGCAGGGTTGCCTGTGAGAAAGACTCTGGTCTGGAAGCAGTGGCGACTTTCCTTTTTTTGCTCTTTACTGCACTACCCTCGCCCGTTACTCTCAACGGATGAAAGGGTTTGTTGGCCGGTAACCACAGATCGGTGCTATGCACCTCAACTACTGCCCGCTGACACAACTCTGTAATCAGTGAAGGGAACATCAAGCCTGGGCTGTCATCTAGAAAATACTCTTTCATCTCCTGAAGGATATAATGGCCGACATTCACAGGAATGCAGTCTAGTATGCATGCAATCATCTAGGCTCTGCCATATAAAACATCCGAAATATTTCCACAGTGTGATACTCTGTTGCAGATGATGTAGAGCCAAATATTTGCCTCAACTATGAAGTCAATAGACTTCAAACCCTTTCTCTTGTTTGCCCACTTTTATCTCATGCCGGCTGGATAAAGTTTAGAAACTAGCCAATCTCCATTTGAGCAATGATCTTTTTCTCGTACTGGCTCAAGTGGATGGTCAGGAAGCCCTAGAATATCGTTGATTTATTCAGTTCCAAAACTCACTATTTTGCCTCTGATGGTGAGCTGTGGGTCGTTGAATTTGTACACTTTAGGATTGCATAAAACTCACGAACCCACTCCTCATTGGCCTTACACTGCGTAGGCATGAAACAAGACCAGCCGGTAGTCTATTGACGGCCATAAAATCTAAAATTAACTCGGCCAATTTATCTTTGTGAGAAGGTTTTCATAATATCGCCGATGACAATCAGCAGACATGAATCATTTAGTGTCAAATTGTTCAGCCTCAGCTTATTCCTCAATTTCATGATGAAACGCCGCATTTTCGTTCATGTTCGGGTCCATTTTAAGCTTAAAGTACCTAAAAAAATCAAAATCAAGTTAGACGGGAATTATAATCATGTTAAGCATTTCAAAACAATGCAATTAGACTAAAGAATCAAGACAAATGGGCCCAGCAAGCAAAATTGCAAAGCTACTGGTTTTGCAAAATCTGCACAGTTACCGCACCTGCAGAAATAGCCTCGCAGGTGCGGTTCCGCTTCTGCATAAATCATGCCGCTTCTGTGATGTGTTACTGCTGGTCAAAACTCACACCTGCGGAAGGGGCATTGCAGGTGCGAGCCCGCTTCTGCGGTGATATGTCCGCTTCTGCGGTGTTCATCAGGGGTTTCAAATAATCCTAGAAACTGCCTAAATTGTGTTTATTCCAAGCATGATTTTGGCACAAAATTTATACTCAATACTTCTAAATTAGTGCACTATATGATTACACGATTTGATTAAACCTGATTTTAAGGCACTTCACAACCAAAATTCTCTTGGACAATTTATCGAACACATAACAATCACTGAGTAGTTTTTGATTCTTTTAAACAATTTGGTACTCAGATTCCCCAAATTCTTTTCAACAATAACAACACACACAACAACACTTAACCAATTTCCTCACCCCTAATATTAACATTAATCAAACGGGATTGGGGAACTTAGGGGATATGGCCATGGAAAATCAGAGATGAAGAAGAAAGAGAAAATATGAATAGAAGAGAAATGTAGAATAGAGGGCTGGAGATGATACCTGTAATGCCTGTGTGTGAGAGTAAGGGATTGTACGAGCAGAATTTGTGTGAGAGATGAAAGGTTTGAGTTTGGGGGAAATTGTTTGTGTGTTGCCTGTAGGAGAGACACAGTAGGGCTTGCTCTTTAAACTTACCCGTTGTGTCGCACCTGCACATTTTAAATCGCTTATGCGCCTGTGCTTATGCGGTTTTGGAACCGCTTCTGCGCATTTACAGCATCTGCGGTTCTAATCACGCTTCTGCGTGAGCGCTTTTGTGGAAATTGGATCGCTTGTGTGATGGCCGCATATGCGATGCATTGGGCACTTCTGCGAGGCCGAATCTGCATTAAAAGATCCGCAGATATGGGTTCACTGGACTCCTTAATGGCAGAACTAGGCAACCACTATTTTTATTCACTCCTACACTTCAAACTCCTCACTTCAATTCCAAAAAATCTAAAACATAGCAAATTAGTCAAAAATAATATGCTAAGCTATTCTAAGAAAGTAAATTTCAAAAACGACTAAAAATTTGAAAATTATGGGTTGCCTCCCACCAAGCGCCGCATTTACCGTCGTGGCACGATGCGAATCAACTTTACCACTTTTCTCGCTACTTGGACGATATTAATTGGGCACATAACTTGGAATCAAGCTTGTGACCACGAGCGACGGCGGATGGTAAGTAGATGATCAAGCCAAACTTTAATTTTTTCATTTTGCATTTCTTGGCTTTCATGTGAGGAATGTCATTTTGCTTTCTTGAATTTTCAAATTGCAAGATGTATGGCTCTTGTCTTTCTTCTTTTAAATCCTACATGGATTCACATGGTTCGATTCCCATATCACCATATAATTTCAAAGTTGAAAAGTGCTTGGAATTAGATATCAAACTCCCAACTTGCAACCTCTTCCGGATTTTTACCTCCTTTTGTTTCCTCGAACTAGAGTCATTTTCAACCATCTTTTCAATTACATTGTTGACTCTAATTCCATATTTTTCTTGGCATAATCAACAAGCATGGAGTCAGTTGGCGGATGTTCAATTCTGTTTCCTCAAAATAAAGCTCACTTTCTTCCTCGAAGTTTGACTCTTCTTGACTTCTTTCCACACTCTCAAGTTGATAGGCATAATGAGCCTCATCATTTTGATGTAGTGCTTGTTTTAATTACTCGAGTGGCAAGTTTTTATTCTCCTCATTTTCAAGAATGGCCTCCAACATGAGCATCATCCTCTTATTTTGAGCATTTGAGAGTTCTTCTTGATTTTGATTAAGTGCCAAAGAAGGATTTTCAGCTTCAACCTCTAAGGAAGGTTCTTGGCTATCATGCACTTCCGAGGCTTTTCGGACCTCTAAAGCTTCAAATATTTCTCCCATTTATGAGTTCAACCTTTCAAGCGCCAAATCATTTTGGAGACTATTCTCCAAAAGCTCTTCCAAGGCATTTTGCTCTCTATTTCCTCCTTCAAGTAGGCATTCCAACATGAGCTCGAACTCTCCATTTTGACCATGCTCAATTCTTCCACTTCCATATCCCTATACTTGTTATCACAAAAAGTAGAATCATCATAGCGGGGGGTTCGGGGAAGGGAAGGACAAATAAGCACAATTATCTCAATGGCCATTTTGATTACCACACTTATCACAAATACTCCACACATGGGCTTTAGATTGTGTGCACAATCAGCCCCCGGGAGAATTTAAACAATTTTGCCATGAGTGTGTTCCTCCACAATAAGGACAAGGGTCATCAAAGTATGAACAGCTACCATCCGACCAATTTTCATTATATGATGCCATTTTTCGAAATTAAAAAAATAAACAAGAAACAAACAAGAAAAATAAAGAAAGATAAGAAATTAATTATACAAATATTTACAAGTTTTGACCAAAGCACGTACACTTATTTCTCAAACAACCTAAATACGCCAAATTGTTCCCCGGCAACGGCGCCAATTTTGATGACGTCCAAATCCACTACTAAAAAGTAAATGGACACGGTCGCATGCAATATAACTTACCCAACTATGAGTCGGGGTCGAATCTAACATAGAATAATATGTAAATGATTAGGAGTGTAAGAGAATTATCACTTATTATGCTAAGCCAAACACTTAGAAAGGTTTTGAAAAAATATTTATAACTAATTACGAAAATGTAAACTAACCTAGAGAGAAAGTAAAATGATCAATGGCTACAAGCAGGGATGCATTGTGAATTACACTCAAGTAACAATCCAATGTATTTCACGATTTTATAAATATGAGCGAGTTTATGTTAATTAGCCTCGGGTAATAATACTATATTAGCTCTTTTCGAAGGCTAACAAGACTTCCTAATTGAATTATCCCTAAAACAATTAAGGGATTAAGCACACCCGAATATGGCTACAAGTAGTTCAATCCTATCCCTAGGTAGAATATATAAAGTGAGGGTTAATGCCTCAAGTTCTTGTTAATTAATCTTTTCCAACCCCTAATTATCTTTCCCAAAATTAATTCGAAGTGAATGGGCGAGTCCTAAGGTTAGATAATCCCTTTGGAAACATTAAAGAACAAGAATAATTAAACAAACAATAACTCACTTCATAATAAATAAAAATCGTTCAATACATAAGCACAATAAGATATTTAATCCATACTTTAAATAAAAATATTCCCATAAACAAGATTCAAGTAGTGAAAAAAATACTACACACTTAGATATACAGTACAAAGCAAGGAAATGATGAAATGAACATAAATGGGTAAGAAATTCTAAACCAAAAGCTTCAAATCTTCAAGTCCCAAGTGTGTGTGCAAGAACCCTAGCTACAATACTTGTGTTCTCTAGTAAAGAGACTGAAAATAAGCCAAAAGATATGCCAAAGATCTGTTTCCAATAAGCTAGGTCGTGTATTTGTGGGTTTGGAAGGAAGAAAATGTGAAATGACATAAGTATCCAGGTCTAAAGCCCGTTGACCGCACATGAGGAAGAATCCTCGTAGGTGCAGTTCCGCAGATGCGGATGCCTGCTCGCAGAAGCGATGATGGTGGAAAATTGATGTTCCGCAGAAGTGGTCCAAAGCACGCAGAAGCATGTCCGCATAAGCGGCCTTCAAGCACAGAAGCGCAGACGCAGATGCAAACATTTACACGTAGAAGCGTAACCACATAAGCGGTTCTCCACTCGCAGGTGCGAGTTCTGCCTTGCATGCCTTATTCCTCATCCACAGACCAGTTCTCGCAGATGCGGACTGGTCTTCGTAGAAGCGATTTCACTGGAAGGCTTTGCACTTCTTTCATTATTTTTGCACGATTCCACTTCATTTAATTTCAATTCTCTTTGAGACTTCAATTACTTGAAAATCTAGCAATGCACATCATAAATCACCTCATTTTATAATTAAAGGACACAAAAACTAAAGAAAAAAGACTAGAATAAGTGGTAAAATCACCACTTATCACTGCAAGCCACCAATAAAGCCTTACAGTCAGGAGGTATTTCGAAGAAGAAGGAAATGGGTGCCGTTATGGTAGCCCAGGGCCCTAAGTCTCCCCTTACCTATCAAATACCTACACCCACAAATCAACCCTCACCTCCAAAATACCAATACCCCTCCACTACTTACCATACCTATAACACCCAACCCTCATATTACCATTCACCTCCTCCCGCCCGCCAAAACTACCCACACACACGACCAAGATTTTACTATAGGGCTCCCAAACAATACACCCATATGGCTGAACCCATAGCCCAATTATATGAGACTGAAGGCTACTGGTTGTGTCACTCCCATTCCTGTTGTTGCCGTTGAAAACCTTTCCTAATGGGTTAACCCTAACAAGACTTGTGCCTACCGTTCAGGCATGCTGGATCATATTATCAAGGAATGGCGCATGTTGAAAGATATCCAGATGATGATTCACACCAAAGTTATCCAAGCAAAGGAGTCCGCCGAATGTCCGCAATAACCCTCTTCCTAATCATAAGGGCGATGGAGTGAATGTGATAGAAACTAATGTAGAATGGGATCAAGAAGGATCCACCGGACCTATCCAAGAGGAGGACGCTCCCAAAACATCTCGTGTCACCGTCTCGCCGATTGTGGTGCAATCCCAAGCACCATTCGATGTCGAAGTAGCTACACCCTTTACTGTGATAGTATCTCCAACATCGCCTTATAAGTCTGATGCTGTCCCGTGGGATTATGTGGCAGAGGCAAGGAGAAAGGGAAAAGCCAAGATGGAAGAGACAAGTGCTGCACAAGGAACAACCAGAACCGGCAGAGTTTACACACCTAAAAATCTTGGAGGAACGAGTAAAGAGACCACACCGAAACCACCTGTTGTGGAGGCAGGCACCGATGATCTTTGGAGGAAGGTACAAGCGAGGGAATATTTTGTTGTTGATCAATTAAATAAGACTCCCGCCCAAATATCCATCTTATCACTATTGAAAAACTCAGATACGCACAAGAATGCCTTGATTAAGTGTCACGACCCAAACTCTCTCCGTATAATGTCGTTACGGCACCTAGTCTCTACGACTAGGTAAGCCTAACAAATTGCGAAAAATAACAAAGCGAAATTAAAACTTGGCAGATTACAGTAATGGATAACTGAATACCTAGTAACAAAGCCGCTCGGCATGTACAATAACCAATACTCTATAAATACACAATCTTCCCAAAACTCGGAACATCATAAGTCACAAGCTACAGGAAGAAACTAGTATATCTATACACCATAGTCTAATAAAAGAACAACATAAGGTAATTGACATAGGGGAGGATAGAAGGGGACTCCGAGGTCTGTGGATGCGGCAGATGCACCTTGAAGTCTCCGTACAACAGCAAACACTCTCAGCTAATAGCGGGGCTAATAAGAAGTATCTGGATCTACACACAAAAATATGTGCAGAAGAGTAACATGAGTACACCACAATGGTACCCAGTAAATGCCAAGTCTAACCTCGGCCGAGTAGTGACGAGGTCAGGTCAGGCCCACTGGTAAATAATAAATAAGGCAGGAGCATAAAACAATATAATAAGAGACTAGAATTTAACAAAAAGGAAACACAATAAGGCAATAGTACAACACATAGGGGTAAACATCAGGGGATTTTCCGAGATACCGTCACGTAGTCCTAAAATAAATATACAGGGAGAACTCCTGAGGTACCGTCTCATAGTCTCAATAGTAAATATACAGGGAGAACTCCCGAGGTACCACCTCGTAGTATCAAAAGTAAATGTGCAGGGAGAACTCCCGAGGAACTGCCTCGTAGTCTCAAAAGTAAATATACAAGGAGAACTCCTGAGGTACCGCCTCGTAGTCTCAAAAGTAAATGTGCAAGGAGAACTCTTGAGGAACCGCCTCGTAGTCTCAAAAGTAAACGCACAGCTCAAACCGACAAATACAACAGTTAACGGCAAGATTTCTACAGTTATACTGATAAAGAACAAGGAAAAGTAGGAAATCAACTAGGTATGCTTCACAGAATTCAAATAAGCAGTTAAAGCATGTAGACATGCAATATTAGACTAAACAGGATAACTACACACATTGAAATAGCTCAATTAAGAATGAAAACAGACTAATACTCATTTAAACGGTATAACTCGAATTAAAGGAAAAACAGTTTGCTACTCAGTAAAATAAATCGGGTTTTACAACAAATAGCTCGTGTACGTACTCGTCACCTCACCTACATAGCGCTCACATATCACAACAGTACCAAATCCTAAGGGTATTTCCCTCATACAAGGTTAGGCAAGCCACTTAACTCGAACGAAGCTCAATCAATCGATAACAATGCCTTTTCCACGAATATCCGACTCTGAATGACCCAAATCTAGCCAAAATCAATTACATACCATAAATACAACTATAAGAAATTAATCTAATTAATGAAATCAAAGCTAAAGCAAGAATTTAGAAAATCGGCCCAAAAAGTCGACCCGGGCCCACATCTCGAAATTGGGTAAAAGTCACAAAATATGAACACCCATTCACTTACGAGGTCGTTCGTACCAAAATTATCCAAATCCGATATCAAAATCCCAATGAAAACTCAAAAACTTATTTGAAGAACGTTCCAACCTTTCCCAAATTTCTCAACCAAATTCCTTTATTAAATGATGAATTGAACTATAGATTAGTGGAATATAACCATAAACGAGTTAAGAATCATTACCCCAAAGTTCTCTTTGAAAAATCCTTGAATTATCGCCTCAATCTGAACTATAGATTAGTGGAATATAACCATAAACGAGTTAAGAATCATTACCCCAAAGTTCTCTTTGAAAAATCCTTGAATTATCGCCTCAATCTGAACTATAGATTAGTGGAATATGGACCGCAGTGCAGTTTTGGAGGAAGAGGAGAAGGAAGACCTTACCATTCAGACAGTAGAAGAAGGAGCTGTTCTCAGGAACTAGACTGCTGCACCATCCCGGGCTCGCCGAGCACCTGGGTAGACTTGGCAGAACTAGCATGATTTATTTCTAAAATTGTTTTGGCATTTAAGACGTTTTCAGTATTTTGTTTTGAAATAATTACTCGATACATTGAGTCGTACTTGTTGACAGTTTTAAGTTTTTTTAATGCATCATTGCTTTTCGTTTATATATATATTATTATCTTTCTACATTCTTTTTAGCATAATTATTACATATCCTAATGAACCTATGACTGTGACATGTAATGAGACAACGCAAGATAAGGAAACTAATTCGGAAGATGACATAATACCTGAGGAAATTGTCGAAGAAGTAGAGAATTTTGAGAACAAACCAAAGTCTAATTTGGAAGAAACAGAGGCAATTAACTTAGAAGATTCTGAAACAATCAAAGAAACTCGCATTAGCATTCATCTATCGCCATCAGAGAAGGAAGAGTACAACCAATTTCTAAAGGAATATGCAGATATTTTTGCATGGTCCTATAATGACATGACTGGATTGAGCACATCCATTGTGTCCCACAAGCTACCTACCAACCCTACATGTCCGCCGGTAAAACAGAGATCTCAGGAAATTCAAGCCAGATTACAAGTCTAAAGATAAAGGAAGAAGTTACCAAGCTGATTAAAGCCAAGGTACTTCGAGTAGTCTAGTTTCCAACTTGGCTAGCCATCATTGTCCTGATTCTGAAGAAGGATGGGATGGTCTTATCGAGATCTGAATAGAGCAAGCCCTAAGGATGATTCCCATTGCCCAACATACACATACTGATCGATAACTGTGCCAAGCATGAACTCCACTCCTTTGTGGACTGCTTCGCAGGATATCACCAGATTTGGGTGGACGAAGAGGACGCCGAAAGGAAAGCCTTCATCACCCCATGGGGAATATATTATTACAAAATGATGCTGTTTGGTTTGAAGAATGCCGAGGCTACCTACATGAGGTCCATGACTACTCTTTTCCACGATATGATACACAAGGAAATAGAGGTGTACGTGGATGACATCATCATCAAGTATAAGATAAGTCCGGATCACATAGTAGACGTGAGGAAGTTTTTTGACCGACTTCGAAAGTACAATCTGAAGCTAAATTCCGTAAAATGTGCTTTTGGAGTCCCTACTAGAAAGTTGGGTTTCATCGTTAGTCGCTATGGTATTGAGTTAGACTGATCAAAAATCAAAGTTATTCATGACTTGCCACCACCAAAAAGCAAGAAGGACGTGATGAGATTTTTGGGATACCTTAATTACATTAGCCATTTTATAGCACAGTCAACGGTAATATGTGAGCCAATATTCAAAATGCTAAGTAAAGATGTTGCGACAAGCTGGACCAAAAAATGTCAAAGGGCTTTCTATAAAATCAAGGAGTACTTGTCCAAGCCGCCCGTGTTGGTCCCACTGGAGCCCGGAGGACTTTTAATAATGTACTTCTCCATGTTGGATGCAGCCTTTGGTTGTGTCCTGGGGAAACATGATAAAACCGAGAGAAAGGAGCAGATGATATACTATTTGAGTAAGAAGTTCACACCTTACGAAGCACGATACTCTTTGTTGGAACGAACCTATTGTGCCTTGACATGGATAGCCCAGGAATTGAGGCACTACTTCTGCGCATACACCATATATCTCATATCGAGGACGGATTAGCTGAAATACATCTTTCAGAAACCCATGCCTACGGGTAAGATAGCAAAGTGGCAGATGTTGCTAAGCGAGTTTGACATCATCTATGTGACTCAGAAGGTGGTCAAGGGGAAAGCATTAGCCGATCACCTAGCATAGATCCCCGTAGATAGAGAATACCAACCACTGAAGACGTATTTTCCCAATGAGGAAGTGTCGTTTGTAGGCGAGGATATTGCCAAAACATACGATGGTTGGGGGATGTTTTTCGACGGAGCCGTAAACTTCAAAGGAGAGGGCATCGGAGCTGGTTTGGTATCAGAAATCGGACATTATCCGGTATCTACAAAGATCAAATTCCTATCCACCAACAATATGGAAAAATACGAGGCTTGCATCATGGGACTCACATTGGCCATCAACATGAACATTCAAGAGTTGCTGGTAATCGGAGGTTCAGATGTGCCGATGCATCAAATACTCTGAGAATGGGCTACCAAGAACACTAAAATACTACCATACCTGCACTGTGTGGTATGGAAGATGTTCCAAGAATACATAACGAGTTCGCAGATGCACTGGCTACCTTGTCTTCCATGATACAACATCTAGACAAGAATTTTATTGATCCTACCCCGATAGAGATTCGTAAGCAACCAGCTTATTGTGCCCATGTTGATGAGGAGTTCTACGAAAATCCATGGTTTCATGATATGCAGGAGTATTTGGAGAAAGGAGAATACCTAGGAAATGCTCTACACACTAATAAGCGCACGCTTCGAAGATTGGCTAACCACTTCTTTCAAAGCGGAGGAATTCTGTATAGAAGGACTCCTGACTTGGGATTGCCTCGATGTGTCGATGCCAAGGAGGCATCTAGATTGCTCAAAGAAATACACGCTAGAACCTGTGGACCTCACATGAACGGGTTCGTTCTGGCCTAGAAGATATTAAGGGCAGGGTACTTCTAGATGACTATGGAGACAGACTGCATCAAGTATGTTCAAAAGTGCCACGAATGCCAAGTACATACTTATATGATACGGGTGCGATCCAACGAACTCAATGCAACGAGTTCACTGCATGGGGCATCGATGTCATCAGACCGATTGAACCCACTGCTTCAAACGAACACAAATGCATTTTGGTGCCTATAGATTACTTCACAAAATGGGTCAAAGCCGCTTCCTATGAAGCTCTGACTAAGAAGGTCGTAACAAACTTCATCCGAGATCGTATTAGTTGCCGATTCGGTGTACCTTAGGCAATCATTACCGACAATGATACCAATCTCAATAGTGATCTGATGAAAGCCATGTGTGAAACATTCAAAATTAAGCACCGAAATTCTACAACATATATGCCGCAAATGAATGGAGTCGTGGAAGCCGCAAACAAGAAAACTAAGAAGATATTAAGGAAGATGGTAGATAACTACAAGTAATGGCATGAGCAGTTACTATTTGCTTTTTCGGATACGTCACCATAGGCCACACGTCACATGGGGCAACTCCCTATCTACTGGTCTACGGTGCTAAAGCTGTTATACCCGCCGAGGTGGAGATTCCTTCCAAAAGGATCATACAGGAGGCCGAGCTCAATTATGCGGAATAGATATAGAGCCAGTATGAGAAACTGGCTCTCATTGATGATAAGACGATGAACGCACTGTGTCACAGTTAGTAGTGTTCATAAAAACCCGAAAAACCGAATCAAACCGAAAACCGAACCAAACCGACCAAAAAAACTCATTCTCTTTAGGTTTGGTTTGGTTTTGGTTTTAAATTTTAAAAACCGATCAAATTTGGTTTGGTTTTGGTTTTAATCAAAAAATAACCGAAAAACCTGAACCAAACCGACTATAGAAGTAGCTATTTAAATTTATTATTACACCTATATATGTATATTTTTATATAATATTTCTAAAATTTTATGGTACATATTAGTCATTTGTATTTTTAGTCTGGTTCTTTGCTATTATAATAATCTAATTCTTTACCTTTACATTCTAGTTTAATTGGTAGTTTTCTTTTGCTAAGTACACAAATTTATTTCATGTTAAAAATAATCGATGTTTAGTTGAGTATTTAAATTATTCATCATTATTTTATTCAATTATCATCAATATATTTATCATATTGATAAATGATAGATTTCTCAAAGAGAAATTGTTTTGATAGTGTTACGTTGGAAATGTATTCACCGAAATATGTGTTTGGTAGTGTATGTTTCATATTTAAGAAAAATCCCGAAAAATCGAGAAAAACTGAATCGATAAAAAACCGACTTAATTTGTATGGTTTGGTTCCAATACTTGAAAAATAGACTTACTTGGTTTGGTTTCTTTTTAGGGAAAACCCATCCAAACCCAACCATCAACACCCCCAGTCACGGTCAGCTCTACTAGAATAGAATGGCAAGGGCTTTCAACAAGAAGGTTAGATCAAGGAAATTCACACCGGGGCAATTGGTGTTAAAGCGAATCTTCCGGCATCAAGACGAAGCAAAGGAAAACTTCTCACCTAACTGGTAAGGCCCTTACATGGTTCACCGAGTATTGACAGGAGGAGCACTCATACTCGCAGAGATGGACGAAAAAATATGGCCAAAACCTATCAATTTGGATGTTGTTAAGAGATATTATGTTTGAGGTTATATTTGCACTTTTTGATATAACATGAACTACGCTTGACCTGATTCCGTTTAAGAGGGGATATGTAGGCAACCCTGTGGGTTCGTTCACATAATAATAAAATCTTCACTCCCCTCTACGGTCAGGAACTATGGCAAATATTGAGTTTTCGTCAATCTCATTACGTCAAGGATCGCCAAGAAGTGTATCGTCGGGGTTATACGTGTAAATTGGGATTGAATTACGAGGAGGGTCCTCAAAATTCCGAGTTGAGAATGTTGCAATGTCTCAAAGCGTATCAAAGTCTATGATTCAACAAAATTATTTGTTTTATACATCAACACATATTTTGAACAACTGCATCTCCCACAAAATTTATGGAAAATACATATGTTCGAAAATTTCATTTTTGTTGTAGCTAGACGTTTCCCAGGGTGACTCAAACAAGGCATCAAGACAAGGAGCAATGGAAAAATGAGGAATCAAAAGAACTGACCGACCTTTCCCCAAACTTCACGATTTTTCTTTGGATGCAGGCATAACGGACATAACAAGCATGTCCACGAATATATAATAAGACCACTATCGTCACACTGATAGAAGTCGCCAGGCACAAGCGCGTCAAGCTAAGAACCACTTTTTCTTGCTCATATTTAATCATTTTTTTCCTTTGTAGAGGGCTAAGCACCGCCCTCAATTATTGCATAAGGGTAAATACTGCCTTCCCTTGCATAAGACTAAGAACTGTCTTCCGTACATTGCATGAGGCTAAGCATCGCCTCTGTTGTTTCATAAGGCTAAACACCGCCTTACCTTGCATGAGACTAAGTACTATCTCCCGTACAACGCATGAGGCTAAGCATCGCCTCCATTATTTCATAAGGCTAAACACTGCCTTCCTTGCATGAGAATAAGCACTGTCTCCCGCACTTTGCATGAGGCTAAGCACTGCCTCCATTATTGCATAAGCCTAAGCATTTCCTTCTTTTCTTGAGACTAAGCACTGTCTCCCGCACTTTGCATGAGTCTATGAATTGCCTCCATTATTGCATAAGGCTAAATGCTGCCTTCTTTGCATGTGACTAAGCACTATCTCCCGCACTTTGCATGAGGCTAAGCACTGCCTCCATTATTGCATAAGGCTAAACGCTGCCTTTCTTTGCATGAGACTAAGCACTGTCTCCCGCACTTTGCATGAGGCTAAGCATTGCCTCCATTATTGCCTAAGACTAAATGCTGCCTTCCTCTACATAGGGCTAAGCATTACCCTCATCACATACAAGGCTAAACGGTACCTTGTCTCATTTTCGCATATGACTAAGCATCAACTGTTCCCTTTATCAATCAATCGATATCGCAGCATCTTTGCATTTCATGGGCTGCAACATCGCCACATTTTCGGAATGTGTCATAGTCTGAAGGTATCATCCTCACAGCCTAAGGACATCATGCCATGGCCTGAGGATCTCTCGAAACTTCATATCATTATTCAAAGGCGTCATAGTCCTGAGTCACCATCCTCATGGCCCGAGGACACCATCTCATGGCCTGCGAATCCCTTATCATACACTTCATGGCCCAGGACATCAAGGTCTAACGACATCATCCTCATGGTCTGAAAGGCGACTCTCATGGTCCAAAGGGAATGTTTATCATGTTTAAATATCCACAATAACTACATATATTCTCATGCCTCGTGTTCTAAGTTTTGCAGGTAACTCGGGAGGTAATCGTTCTACAAACAGGAGCAATCCTCGCTCCGGTTTCCATTCACAATGCACACATCCTCTGATTATCTCAAACGTAACCGATGATTGGCAATTGATTACTCTTTGTTCCATAACCGCACAAACATTTATCTCGAATATCCGTAACGTCCAACTTCACATTTATAACTCCACTTGAAATCACCCGTTACTCATGACACTATCCTATCTAAAAGATCATTTTTTGAAACATACGACCACTCTTACAACAACTCCATCGGTTTCGTTCGCCGTTGAATCCATAACTACACACGACCTGATTCTCGTAAAACCAAGGATATGTAGGTAACTCAAGAACCAGGGTTCGGCCCAATATTTCAAACACACCTCATCCTCACTTATTTCGGACAAAATTGGTCATGATTTTCTTTACCCGACAACTCTTTCATCATTCCTGGGTAAAGAGGGGCAACTGTTGATACCCAATTTTGCCCTCATATTTTATAATGTATTTTATATACTTTCAAAATATCATTCTGCATTATTACCCAATTTACAAGAGTTATATAAGCATTTAATTTTCTATAATCTTTAAAGCTTTAAAGTTGATTGTTTCGCATGCAATTTGTTTAAATATTTATTAATTATCTCTTTAAATTATTTTTAAGGTGATTTAATCATCAAATTTATCATTCTATACATGTATGCATTTTATAATATTTTATCTCTTTTTGCATAATTATATTTGTATTTGTTCTATTTTATCTATACTATTTACAATAATAGCCTATATTCTATACATAATTGCATTTATTATATTATTTATGCTAAAATAGCATGTTTTATATTTTAATATATTAAGCTATTATTTTACAGTATTTTACTGCATAAATAATATTTTTATTATTTATCAATCAACAACAACAATATACCCAGTAATATCCCACACCGTGGGGTCTGGGGAGGGTAGTGTGTACACAGACCTTACCCCTACTTTGTGAGGATAGGGAGATTATTTTCAATAGACCCTCGGCTTAGGAAAGCATAAGCACCACATTAATAAAAGTATAGACAAGAAGAGACAATACATAGAAGCCATATAAAAGTAGAAAAAAAATAGCCAGATAGTAAGGTGATCAACAATGAAAGAAACAACGGTTAGTCATAAAAACCTACTACCAACAGAAAGTGAGATTGCGTGCCAATACTACTGTTATGAACACTCTAGACTACCTACTCTACTACCCTAATCCTCGACCTTCATACCTTCCTGCGGTCCGCAGAGTGATTCTGCGGTCGCATAGTGGGCCTCAGAAGTGCCTTTCTTCTGCCCAAATTTATACAATCCTCAAACACGTAAGCCCAGTTCGGCACCACAAAATATTATTTTTCCTTTGCAAAATTTTACGGGGCCTTACATTCTTTCCTCGCTTAGGATCATTCGTCCTCGAATGAGGGTCAAAATTCGTCATTAGCATTCAATGTGACTGAATTTTTAATTCACACACACCAGTAGTTTCAACATTTGGCTAACTCCCTAAATTTCAAAATTTCGCTAGAGTCTCCCCTGTAACTGGGCTTATCCACGTGTCAGAGAATCCCAAAAACCAATCATAACAACATATACGTAATCCAACGATGTAACATAACACAAAAAAATAACAATTGTGGCCTCACAAGCAATATATTACCAGAAAAGGAACACCCTTAACATCAATTATACAAATGATATATAATTCATAGAAGGTAACCCTTAGAATTTTCATAGACCACAACTTTATAAATACATGGCTATTCAAACAAATAAGGATACTTTTTCTTCATTTCTTTTTCGGCCTCCCAAGTAGCCTCTTCAACATGTTGGTTTCTCCATAGCACTTTCACGGATGCAATTTCTTTATTTCTCAACTTTCGGACTTGCCGATCAACGAATAGAAACTGGAATCTCTTCATACGTCAATTCCTCATTAACCTCAATAGCCTCAACTGGAACAATGAGTGTCGAGTCTCCAACTACTTTCTTTAGCATAGATACATGAAATACTGGGTGCACTAATGACATCTCAGGTGGTAGCTCAAGCTTGAACGCCACCTCACCGATCCTCTGAATGATTCTGTACGGTCCGACATACCTTGGAATCAATTTCCCTTTCTTACCAAATCACATACACCTTTTATGGGGGATACCTTCAAGAATGCCCAATCATCTTCTTTGAACTCCAAATCCCTACGATGAACATCCGAATAGGACTTCTGACGACTCTGGACAATCTTCAACTGCTCCTTAATAATTTTAACTTTTTCCATAGCATGATGCACGAGGTCTGGCCCAATCAACTCTGCTTTCCCAATCTCGAACCACCCAATGGGAAATCTACATCTCCTTCCATATAAATCCTCGAACGGTGACATCTGAATGCTAGCATGACAACTATTGTTGTAGGCAAATTCTATGAGTGGCAAATGATCATCCCAGCTTCCTTTGAAGTCTAGAACATAAGAGCGCAACATATCTTCGAGTGTTTGAATAGTCCGCTTTGCCTGCCCGTCCGACTGCCGGTGAAAGGCTGTACTGAGATTCACCTGAGTACCCAAACCTTGCTGAAATTTCTTTCAAAAATTAGCGGTGAATCGTGCTCCCCATCAGAAATGATGAAAATAGGAGTTTCATGCAACCTGACTGTTTCTTTGATACATAGCTGAGGATACTGTTCCACTGTATCGGTAGCCTTAACCGGTAAAAAGTGGGCTGATTTAGTGAGTCGATCCACAATCACCCAAATCGAGTCAAACTTACAAGGAGTGCGAAGTAGTCCTACCACAAAGTCCATATTAATCACTTCCCACTTCCATATTGGAATTTCTATGTTCTACGCCAACCCACCGGGCCTTTGGTGTTCGGCCTTCACTTGCTGACAATTTGAACAACTCGCCACAAAGTCCGCTACATTTCTCTTCGTATCATTCCACCAATAGACTTCCTTAAGATCATGACACATTTGCGTAGAGCCCGGGTGCATAGAATACCTAGAAGTGTGAGCCTCGGTCATGATTCTCTCCCGGAGACCATCTACATTTGGAACACATAGATGCCCTTGGTACCTTAGTGTACCATCACCCATGCCAAGAGAAAAGGCTATGGTCTTATGTTTATGAATCCCCTCTTTCAATTATGCCAACAATGGATCGTTGTATTGCTTCTCCTTAACTTCCACAACAAGTGATGATTCAGCCCTATTTTGCACAATCACCTCTCCTTCACTAGAGTTCGTAAGACGAACTCCCAAACTAGCCAATCGGTGAACTTCTTTGGCTAATGGCCTTTGATATGCCTCCAAGTGTGCTAAACTACCCATATATTTCCGGCAAAGAGCATCCGCCACAATATTAGCCTTCCCCGGATGATATAGAATATCAATGTCATAGTCCTTGAGTAACTCAAGCCATCTTCTCTGCCTCAGATTCAATTCCTTCTATTTGAAAATATATTGAAGGCCCTTATGGTCCATGAATATATCCACATGGACCCCATACAAATAATGACGCCAAATATTCCATGCAAATACCACCGTCGCAAGTTTTAAGTCATGTGTTGGATAATTCTTTTCATGATTCTTGAGTTGCCTCGAAGCATAAGCTATAACCTTGCCATGTTGCATTAATACACATCCAAGCCCGATTTTTGAAGAATCACAATAGACCACAAATCCATCTATACCCTCTGGTAGGGTCAATACCGGTGCCGTAGTCAATCTCGCTTCCAACTATTGGAAAGTCGTTTCACAAGCATCTGACCATTGGAACTTAATTGCCTTCTACATTAATTTAGTCAATGGAGAGGCAAGGGTTGCGAACCCTTCCACAATCTTTCTGTAATACCACGCTAAGGCTAAGAAACTGCGGATCTCTGTTGGGGTTGTAGGCCTCGGCCAATTCTTCACAACTGCAATTTTCTGAGGATCAACCTTAATTCCTTCACTAGAGACGACATGACCCAAGAATGTGACAAATTCAAGCCAAAATTCACACTTTGAAAACTTTGCATATAACTTGTGCTGATATAGGGTTTGCAGAACTACCCTGAGATGATCAACATGGTCCTCTCGATTGCGTGAATATAGAAGGATATCTTCAATAAACACTATCACAACAGAATCGAGGAACGATTTGAAAACTCGATTCATAAGATCCATGAAAGTTGCAGGGACATTTGTTATCCCAAAAGACATCACCAAAAATTCAAAGTGTCCATATCGGGTTCTAAAAGCTGTTTTCGGAACATCCTGCTCCCTGATCTTCAATTGGTGATACCCGGACCGTAAATCAATTTTTGAGAAGTACTTAGCACCTTGAAATTGGTCAAACAAATCATCTATCCTTGGCAGTGGGGACTTATTCTTGATCGTGACCTTGTTGAGCTGACGATAGTCAATACACATTCTCAGTGACCCATCTTTCTTCCTTACAAAAAGGACCAGTGCACCCCAAGGCGACACACTCGGCCGGACGAAACCCTTCTCTAACAAGCCCTTCAGCTGCTCCTTTAGTTCCTTCAGTTCTGCCGGTGCCATTCTGTAGGGTGGAATAGATATAGGATGCGTGTGTGGAATCACATCAATCCTAAAATCAATCTCCCTGTCTGGTGGGATCCCATTGAGTTCATCCGGAAAGACTCCTAGAAATTCATTCATAATAGGCACAGACTCAAGTGTAGGTGCCTCAGCATCGGTGTCCGTAACCCGGACCAAATGGTAAATACACCCCTTGTTGATCATTTTCGTGGCCTTGAGGTAAGAAATAAACATACCCTTCGGCACTACACCATCATCCTTTCACTCAATAACTGGGTCATTTGGAAATTCGAATCTAACAGTCCTGGTTCGGCAATCAATCTTGGAAAAACAAGAATAAAGCCAGTCCATCCCCATTATTACATCAAAATCGATCATTCCCAATTCAATAAGATCGTCCATCGTGTCTCCACCATGCAACATTACAACACAATCTCTAGAAACCCTCGCGGTCAGAATAGACTCTCCAACCGGAGTAGATACAAAGAACGACTCATGAAGCTGTTCCGGTTCTATCCCAAATTCCATAGCAACATAAGGAGTGACATATGACAAAGTGGAACCTGGATCAATAATAGCATACACATCATGAGATTGGATAGTCAATATACCTGTGACAACATCTGGAGAAGCCTCTAAATTCTGGCGACCCCTCATAGTATAGAAACGGTCGGATCCTCCCAAACTCTGTGCTCCACCCCTAGTTGCACCATGCCTTGTGGGTGTTGGATTGCCTCGAGCTGGAGGAGGTGTTACAGATGTAGTAGCTGACTGGCTGGCTGTGGCGTGCCCCTGACCACACGCTGGCAGGACGAACGACAATCCCTCTGAATGTGACCCCTCAATCCGCACCCGTAGCATATGGGTAAGTCCAAGTAGCATATTCCTAAGTGCATCTTTCCACACCTAGAGCATGGGGGCCTTAGCTACTGGTGGAATCTAGCACCATGCCGACCCTGCTCGTAGGAGCCCCTATTGCCCTGACTAGGTCTGAAATGACTCCACTATTGTAGTTGGGCCCTAATTGCGGTGCACTAGCCGAAGACTGAGCAAAGTACTGAGATGGCCCCGACGACCCTCCACTAAATGTTGACTTGCCACCACCAGAAGAACCACCAAAGTTGCCCGCAGACCGGGCCTTATTACTACCCTCTCATTCCATTTTGTTCCTCAATTTGCAGGTCTCTGTGGCTTGAGTGAATGCCACTATCTTCCCATAGTTCATATCAGAATTCAAGGTTGTTGTAGCGGCCTCATTAATTAACAAGGGACTAAGGCCCTGTACAAATCGGCGCACTCTAGCCTCCATAGTGGGAAACATGTAAATAGCATACTTAGACAGGTACGCAAATCTCATATGGTAATCCCACACACTCAGGCTACCTTGCCTCAAGTTCTCAAACTCAGCAGCACGAGCTGCCTTAGTCTCGGCAGGCAAGGAATGATCAATGAATTTATCGGCAAACACTCCCCACCTCGCCGGAGGGCTCCCCTCCTCACGGGACTCCTCCCACAGCTCAAACCAAGAATGTGCTACCTCTTTCAGGTAGTAGGAGGCTAACTCCGCTGCCTTTGTCTCAGTAGCACGCATAACTCGGAGAGTCTTATATATCTCATCAATGAAGTCCTAGGGGTCCTTATCTGGGTTAGTACCCGTGAACACTGGAGGATCCAACTGGCGAAACCTGTTCACCCCGGAACTAGCAGAATCCCCTGGCTGACTAGAAGAAGTGGGTGCAACATTTGATCTTTGGGCCAGGGAAGCCACTATTTGAGCCAATATCTGTATGGCTCCTCTAAGATCCCCATCAGAAACACCAGAATCGGAAGCTGGAGCTGGAGGTGGAAGTGGTATATCAGTTGGAGGGACCGTTGCACCCTCAGTAGGTGTAGGGACAAGTGCGGTCTAATCGGTTGTAGTAGAATCAGGGAGTGTAGTAACTGGAGGAATATTCTCATTCCTTGGGTGCTCACCCGCATCATTAAATATAGAATCAACTGCCACTCTTGGTGTGACATTGGCTCTTTTGCCAGTTCTTTTCTTCTTCTTAGGCGCTATATACTGAAAGTTAGAGCAAATCACAAGTTAAAGGAGGAACAATCTTACAATCAGCTTTATCGCACGATCGAGAACATGAGAGAAGGGTATTATTCCTAAATTCCCAAGTAGCATCCTAATTATAGATGTGTTCGACAACACACCGATAAGAAGTACTATACTAGACACGGCTCCGAGACATCCTAGGACACTTTAAAACCTTAGGCTCTGATACCAAGTTTGTCATGCCCCGAAACCGGGGAGCACGACCGACGCTCAACCGAGTGAACTCGACCGAGCAAGCCTATTAGATTTCCTTCTACCCAAACTCATCCATGAATAAATAGGATACACATTTTCATTAATTAGACAATAAGATGATCATGATTGCAATACCAATTTTTACCATTATTTACTTCATTTTAAAGCCTCAAATTTCACACATAAATTTCACAGTCTGAAGTGGAAATAGTAATTCAAACACAACATAACTAGTTTGACTTCCCGAACACCAATATACAACCCACACTATGTCTACGGAGCCTCTAATAGATACATAAGAGTTTTATGATAATTCCGGCAATAAGGCCTCGGCTATACCTCAAACACAATACACAAGGAACATGACCCCGAAATGAAGTGGGTCTCACCAAGTCTGCTGGGAAGAGAGTGTACCGCTATCACTAATCAGTGTCTCTTGCTGTGGAACCACCTGCATCCCTTGAACATGCAGCGCCCCCGGCAAAAGGGAAGTTAGTACATAAGGAATAGTACTAGTACGAATAACAAAACACCCTTTCAATTTAATGATAAATAACACGAGCTAGTACAACCATAATATCAATGGAATCTTCAAACAACATCAAACCTCAAATTAGGATCAATACAATGTTCAAATAAATTTCCAAATTTTAAGTCGGGAGATTTTTAGTACCAATATGCCATCGTTCACGATACCAATATTCACAATACCAATACCACCGCTCTTTTAGCACGAAGTCCGATCATGACCCGATTGGCTAGGCCATATCATTAGATACATCAACCACAATCATAATTTCCAGCACAATTACCACCATGTTGCAGTATGGTGTCCGATCACGACCCGATTGGCTAGGCTGTCTCAATGGAGACATCATCCTTCTTATACCCATCATCTCATTTCATACTTCTTTCGCATCTTTGCATTTCATTGGCACTAGTGTCCATAATTATAAAATCATTATTGGCACGTCGACCGTATTTAATATTTCATGCTCACCATATTCACTTTCAAACATCATCATCATCATCATCCACAACAAGGCATTTCAAATCAATGTTTCTAGTATATGTGTGAGCAATTAAGAGTCTTAGGAACATAGAGCTTTTTCATGAATTTTGGCATAATAGCCTTCACTTGAACTTGACTTGAAGTCGCAACATTATTAATGCACAGCCCATACTTTGAACATATTCCCAATGACAATATAACATGATAAAAGCATTTTGGGATACATAATGAACATATATCGTTCAACACAAGCTTATTCGGAATAGCAAATTTTATAATTAACAACTTGGAACTGGCAAGGATAATGTGGGGTTTAATCCTAAGAGAAGAGTTTATCCAAAATACCTCAATTGAGATTCCTTACACTCTAAAATGTTGCGCAATTCTTAGCAACTTCAATCTGTTTTAGAAATATAACAAGTTGAACCAAAATTAGGAAGATGATCATGGTTCTAGCTCATTTGAGTATTTAATCAAACACTAAGTGTGCATTAAGGGTTCAAGGTCCTTTTATGGAGGATTCCATCATCTCACAACCCATTCTTTACCTTTTTTAGCTCACAATCTTCCTACACCCTTTGATAACACATGCATGCAAAATAACCAACTCCCATACCCAAGAATCATCTTACTAATTACCCAATTCTAGTTAACTTTTGAAATTGGGGGTTAGTGTATAGAATCTTACCTTTAGGAAGAAGACCTTATGAGTTTTCCTTGTTAATCTTCAAATATTTGAGTAAATATTGATGAAAATTAGCATAGGGTTTCCTCTCTCTCTAAAACACTCTCCCTTCTCTCTAAAACCTCAGAATATTTGCTCAAAATGGTGCTTTGCGTGTATTTAACAAAGTAGGGTTGGGTTATAAAAATCCAAAAATAAAGCTCCGGAATAGGGTATGCAGTCGCATATGCGACCGCAAAATGGATATGCGTTTCACAGAACATGCCGCATAATTGGCCTTTGGAACTAGGAAAATATGACTCGGTTTGCGGTCATTATGCGACCTACAGACCTGTTATGCGGTCGCATAATGCACCGTAGAACTGGTCTGCAGTCGCATAACGTACCACAGAACCTCCCTCCGAAAATCTCAAAGCTGGATATGCGATCAGAGTGCAGCCCACGAAATCGATTTGCGGTCGCATAATGAACCGCGAAATGACATCAAAACTCCCCAGTTGCTTGCCTGACTCGGCGGCCATTATGCGGTCCGAAGAGTGATTCTGTGGCCGCATAGTGGGCCTCAGAAGTGCCTTTCTTTTGCCCAAATTTATATAATCCTCAAACACGTAAGCCCAGTTCGGCACCACGAAATATTATTTTTCCTTTGCAAAATTTTACGGGGCCTTACAGCAATCCTCGAAGGTGTTAAAACTTCCAGTGTTCCAATTTGGATTCTTTGACTTCGAACATTGGGGGGAGGAATAGTTATATCATCGGGACCGGGGACTGCACGTCCAACCCCATAGAAACAAGTTGTGCAATTTAGCCATAAGAAATGGCAATTTCCTTTTAGCATAATGAATGCTTATGTACTTTTTGAAAATGGAAGGAATAAAGTAAAATCCTTTTATTTCTATCTTGTTTCTTGTGTGAACGATGAATTGATTTTGTCATTTTAAAGATAAACAAGTACTTCAAATTCTAGTGTTGTATGAACATGAGACTTCATCTTCACGAGCACCGTAAACATAAGAGGGCCCTCTTTTATGAAAACCCTCAGGATAAAGGGTTGATTTCGGAAGAACATGTGCCCAAAATCCAAATGCTTTCGGGAGAAAATACACCCAAAGCCTTGCATAATCAGATGCAAACAGTAAAACTTGCGCAAATCACTTAAACGAGAGGACGCAAAGATTAAACTTGCATAAATGTTCTAACAAAAGAACACAAAAAGACTCATGCAATACTTGAGCAAAAGGTATTTTTATTTACAATAAATGTGCCAAAATGGCACAAGTACAAAAGTTGGGAAAAGAAATGAAAAGCTAGGCTGCTGCATCTCCGGAACCGGGAGAAAGAGAAGCATTTGCACCCCCAGGAGAAGAGGGTAGATCCACCGCCGGCTCGATATCTTTACCTTCATCATTTTGGCCTTCAACATCTTTGCCTTCCGGCTCCTCTTCAGTTCCCGAGAATTCGGAATCGCACCCAGAAGAACCAGAAGCATCAGGCCTGGCTAGAAAACCCCTTTTAGCAGTTGACTACAGCTCACGGACTTTAGCAATTTCAGCATCAAAGTCAATGACACTCGCTTTAGTCTCTTCCGTGATTTTCTCCTCATGCTATACATAACATATGTTTTTTCAACAACGAGGAAAGTCGCTCGGCGGTTGAGTTCTTCTTTATGTTGGTTGTCACGACTCGGAATCCCCAACCTCGGGACCGTGATGGCGCCTAACATTTTACTTGCTAGGCTAGCCAACGTTAGAATAGTTTTTTAGCCATTTTTAACTAAACAAATCAATTGATACCAATTAAACTAAAATAACTGAAATAAAGTGTGAAAGGTCACAACAACTGAAATATCTAAATACAACCCCGGATCTGGTGTCACAAGTGCACGAGCGACTAGAATAATACAGATAATGGTTTGAATGAAAGTAAAACCATCTGGAAAGAAATAAACAACTAGGATAAAGTAGAAGGGGACTTCAGGGCTGCGAACACCGAGTATTTATACCTCAAGTCTCCATCAGATGTCCGATCCGAGCAATCTACTGACCACCGCTGGGACTGACTCAAAAGTCTACTCAAGAAATGCAAAGTGTAGTATGAGTACAACCTACCATATGTACTATTAATAGTAGGCTATATTTATGAAATTTAGACACTATTTATACTCTAATTTAGCTGCACTTTATTGAAATTTGAATGCTAAAAGATAACAAAATGCTCTAATTAAGAATGTTACGCTTTGCAGGAGCCACTCTGAGCTAGGAGGAAGCTAAAGAGTATTTTGGAGTCAATATAGAGCGTAGAAGGCCAATTGAAGGTTAGCCCGATCAAAAAGGAGAGAGAAAAGAAATCGAGGAGGTCCCCTCCAGGTGCGCAGCCGCAGAGTTGACCGTGAATTGGACCGCGCACTGGAGGCAGAACACTAGCTGAAATCTGCGGTCGGATCTGCGGTCGAATACGCGGACGGGCGGATGGAGGGCAACAACTCAGCGGTAATTATTTAATTTCCAAGGCAACTAACCTAAATCTATATGAAACCTAATTCGCCCAGAAGAAAAGTAGAGTTGTTTTTAGGAGATTTTGGAGGCAAGAACAAGAGAGAGAAGCTGGAGAATTTCCTAAGAGTTTTCATCTTCTTCTTCTTACTTCCATTGTTGATTATGAATTGTTATAGTGAATATTTATCCATTAGTATGAGTAGCCAAACCCATCATCTAGGGTTGATGGAACCAATTGTTGGATGAAGTTTTGACTATGTTTAGATATAATTGAGCCATTCTTATTCTATGATTGTTCAACTATGTGTTGTGTTATGATTAAATGTAAGGGCCCTTGATTAATCATGTCTAGTTACCTTGTGTTGCTTGAGAAAGAACACTCGGTTAGATTGTTGTTGAGCAACACCACTTTCGGGTAAGTTAAGAGATTAATTACTTGCATTTCAAAAAGCGAAGTTAGAGATAACGAAGCTTTGGTGGGATAATTCTGAGTTGCATAAATTGTTAACTAGAGTAGTTCGAGAGAAATCTTCTAGTAAATTATCGTAATTGATCGAGAGATAATTACGGTAGGACGGAACTCATAATCCTCATGGAGTATTACGGCGAGATTATAGCTAACGTGGCAGGAATTAGTCCGGCAATTGGGGAAATCAATAGCCCTAGATCCTTTTACCTTTGAATTCAACCTTATTCTTGATTATTGCTAATTGTGTTGTCATTTTTCATTAGATAAATAAATTCCACTTATGCTCTATTAAATATCTTGCATCCGGAAATTGTCTGAGCTTATCATTAGAATTGTTAATAGTTGTAGTAAATAGGTTAGTTCCCTATGGGATTTGACTCCGGACTGGAACCGGATTATATTTGCAGCGATTGCTTAGTCCTTTTTACAAGGCATAGTTGGGTGTGATCAAATTTTGGCGCCATTGCCGCCGACCAAACCCGGGTCACCCGCGTGACAGGCGGGAATACTCACCACTATACTACAATGACTTAGAAGAATTATTAGGATTCTTAGTTTAGATCAATTTCTTACGGTGTTAAAAGTTTTCTATTGAAATTCTCGCATTTGAACTCTTCTGTGACTCGGGTGTATGCCTAGAAGCTCTTTGAGGACTGGTTAACTTTTTGAAGGACTCTCAGACCCCAAGAAAGCCTTCAAGGCATTTAATCAGGCCAACAAGAAGAACAAACAGTTAAAACAAAAAGACCAACTTGAAAGTGAAATGGACAACGTGGACGACGTCAATGGAAACAATCGGAATGATCGTGTTGACCCAAACAATGGAGTGGTGGCACCTCTTGTGCCGAAAGCTGCTCTTTATGATTGGGCAGAACCAACTGCTAATAACCTGGCCATCGCCATTGCTATTCCTCAGATACAAGCGGAGACATTCCAGATTACCAACAACATGCTGCACCTGTTGCAGAATAAGGGACTGTTCTCCGGGTCATACATCGAAGACCCAAAACAACATCTGAAGAACTTCCTATCATTTTGTGTGACTCAAAGACAGCCGCATGTGACTCCTGAAGTAATTAAGCTATTACTGTTCACATTCTTAGTGACTGGAGAGGCTCAAACTTGGCTGAATTTGCTCCCAATAAACTCCATTGCTACTCGGGAAGAATTAGTCAAGCAGTTCTTAACCAAGTTTTATCCTTCCAACAAGACTACAAGGCAAATTGATGAGATATTGCAATTCAGGCAGAAACCGACTAAGACCTTGCAAGAAACTCGGGAGAGGTTTAATGGTATGCTAGTGAAGTGTCCACACCATGGCATTCCAGATCAGATGCTGGGACAAAGATTCTACATGGGTTTGGCAGAAAGTTTGAAGGCAAATGTAGATGCTTCAGCTGGGGATGCATTTTTGAGCAAAACGTTCACAGAGTGTCAGATTTTTCTCGACAAGATGGCTCAAAATTCAGGTTGGATGACTAAAGGTACGACACTTACACCAATAGTGCATTATGTTGCTCTTGACCCAAACAATTCCAATGCAGAGAACATAGTCACTCTCATGACCCAGATGAGCTTACTGACAAAGAAAATTGATGAGATGGGTACAAAGCAAGTGTACATTGTTGATACAACAAATGGAGGCTTGTGCACTCCTTGCATAAACCAGTCATATATGTGCTCGTGGAGTGGAGAGAATGACAACTAGGGCTTCAGAGAAGACATGAATTATGTCAACAATTTCGAAGGTCAGAGGTAACGTGGGCAGTAATGGGGACCAGCACCAAACCAGCAGCACAGACCAAACCAGCCACAACACAACCCCAATCCAGGAAGCGCACCACCATAAGGCCAAGTCGTGCCTTATCAAAGGCAACAGGGCTATAATCAGCAGCACCAGAAATAGTTGGCGTACCAACCACCTCATCAGCAGCAGGACAACAACATGATAGAAACCAGGGGCAATAACTCATTGGGACAAATGGTAAGATGCAAGAAAAGTTAGCAGCACATGATTCGGCTATCAAAGGCATTGAAACTCAATTGGTATAGCTATTTATGGCCTTGAACAATCGCCCACAAGGAACATTGCCTGCAGATACAAATATTAACCCAAAGGAACAGAACCCAAATCAGCTAATGGCAGTGAGTCTCAGGAATGGAAGAGATTTAGATAGAGAGCAAGAAGTTGCTCAATCTAGGAGAGCGACTACGCCAACTACTCCAGTTACATTAGAGGCAGATGAGTCAGCATAGCTCACCGAGGTTATAATTGAACAAGCACAGGTTGACAAGGGTAAGGAGAAAGAAGGTGAACAACTTTCAGAACAGGTGGTAGAAAAAGCTTCCAACAAAGAAAAGACACCAAGCAGTGGGCAGAGGTTGACTCCTGTACCATTCCCTCAGAGATTGGCAAAGCAAAAGAAAGATGATGAATACATGAAATTCATGGAAATGCTTCAACAAATTCAATTGAATATTCCACTTATGGATGCTTTCAGGGAAATACCAGGGTATGCAAAAATGATGAAGGATCTGATGTCACAAAAATTTGACTTCCAGGACCCATCCACTATAACTCTAACGCAGACCTGCAGCGCGGTAGTGACAAGACCTATGGCTCAAAAAGTGTCTGATCGAGGTAGTTTTACTGTCCCATGCACCATTGGGAGTTATGCTTTTTCTAAAGCAATGTGTGACTTGGGGGCCGGTATAAACTTGATGCCCTTGGCAATCTATACAAAACTGGACATTGGCAGAGCTAGACCGACCTCAATGTTGTTGCAACTGGCTGATCGCACAGCCAAAAGACCAAAAAGAATTCTTGATGATGTGCTTGTTCAAGTGGGGAAGTTTGTATTCCCTGCAGACTTTGTTATTCTTGAATGTCAAGTGGATGAAGAGATACCCATCATTCTGGGAAGGCCGTTCTTAGCCATTAGGAAAGCATTGATTGATTGCGAGACTGGAGAGTTTAAAATGAGGTTGAACAATAAAGAAATAATATTCAACGTTCAACATTCCATGAGGAGACCCAGTTAATTTGCAAATTGCTCGCTAGTGGAGGCCTTGGATGTGATACTGCAAGAGGAGGATGAGACCCTTAATGTCAGGGATCCGATAGAAGCCTGTTTGATGAATTTGGAAGAGATGGATGGTGAAGGTTTGGCGGAGTGGGTCATGGCTCTCGAGGGTCAAGTGTTCTAGAAAAGGGAACCTCAGTTTGAGCCCCTACACTTAGAAGAAAGAGCAACACCACCTGCAAAACCATCAATAGAGGAGCCACCACAGTTGGACCTGAAACCGCTTCCAGCTCACCTCAGGTACGCTTTCTTGGGGTCTAATTCTACTTTGACTGTTATTATATCATCTGGTTTGCTAGATGTGCAGGTAGAGCAACTCTTGCAGGTGTTACAAGAATGTAAGACTGCCTCTGGTTGGACCAGCCTTTTGTATGCACAAGATTCTCTTGGAAGAGGGGCACAAACCTTCCTGAGAGCATCAACGACGGTTGAACCCGAATATGAAAGAGGTGGTGAAGAAGGAAGTGATCAAGTGGCTGGATGCGGGTATCATCTTCCCTATCTCTAACAGCAACTGGGTCAGCCCTGTTCATTGTGTGCCGAAAAAGGGAGGAATGACAGTTATACAAAATGAGAATAATGACTTGATCTCGACTCGTACAGTCACGGGGTGGCGGATTTGCATGGACTATCAGAAATTGAACACAGCCACCCAGAAGGACCATTTCCCCTTGCCTTTTATTGACCAAATGTTGGATAGGTTAGCTGGGCGGTCTCACATCTGTTTCTTGGATGGATATTCGGGGTACAACCAGATCTCAATAGCCCTGAAGACAGAGAGAAAACATCCTTCACTTGTCCGTATGGCATCTTTGCCTTTCGGAGAATGCCTTTTGGACTTTGCAATGCGCCGACTACATTCCAGCGGTGCATGTTAGCCATTTTTACTGATATGGTTGAAGACATTATAGAGGTGTTTATGGATGATTTTTCCTTGGTGGGGGATTCATTCGAAGACTGTCTTCACAATTTAAGAAGAGTGCTCAAATGATGTGTGGAGACAAATTTGGTGCTAAATTGGGAAAAGTGCTATTTTATGGTACAAGAAGGAATAGTTTTGGGGCATCGAGTGTCCAGTAAGGGAATTGAGGTCGACCATGCTAAGGTTGATGTGATTGAGAAATTGCCACCGCCCTCTTTGGTCAGGGCAGTGAGAAGTTTCCTTGGGCACGCCGGGTTCTACAGGCGATTCATAAAGGATATTTCCAAGATTGCTAGCCCTTTATGTAAACTTCTTGAAAAGGATCAGCCCTTTGTGTTTTCTAATGATTGCAGGTTGGCATTTGAGGAGCTGAAGAAGAGACTGGTAACTGCACCCAACTGAGAGCAACCGTTCGAGCTCATGTGCGATGCCAGTGATTATGTTATAGGAGCAGTCTTGGGGAACCAAAAAGAAAAGATGATGCACCCAATTTACTATGCAAGCAGGACGCTCAGCGGTGCACAACTCAATTACATCATAACGGAAAAGGAAATGTTGGATGTAGTGTTTGTCTTCGACAAATTCAGGTCGTACTTAATTGGTTAAAACTTTATTGTTTATAATGACCATGCAGCAATTAGGTACTTGATAACAAAGAAGGAGTCAAAGCCACACTTAATCCGCTGGGTTCTTTTGCTACAAGAATTCAATCTGGAAATCCATGACTGAAATGGGATGGACAATCAAGTGGCAGACCACCTTTCAAGGTTGGAAGGAGCTAAAAAGAACAAGGAGGTTGAATATATAACAGAGACATTCCCCGATGAACAGTTACTCGCTATGACAATGGAGGAGACACCATGGTATGCTGATATTGCTAACTATTTAGCAAGCGGTATTGTACCTTATGAACTCTCTTCAATTCAAAAGAAAAAGTTCTTTTGTGATTGTCAATCTTATTATTGGGATGAACCTTTACTTTTTAGAATATCTGTAGATAACATGATCCGGAGGTGCATCCTCGAGAAAGATCAACCTTCTGTTTTGCAGGCTTTCCATGCCTCACCATATGGTGGACACTTTGGAGGAATTCGAACAGCAGCAAAAGTGTTAGAATCGGGGTTGTATTGGCCAACTCTGTTCAAGGATGCCCATCCTTGGGTAAAAAGTTGCGATGAGTGCCAAAAGACAGGCAACATATCTCGATGTCACGAGATGCCGATTACCACAATTCAAGAGGTGGAGGTTTTTGACATGTGGGGGATTGACTTTATGGGGCCTTTCGTTAGCTCGTATGGTAACAAATACATATTGGCAGCAGATGACTATGTCTCCAAATGGGTCGAAGCGGTGGCTCTCCCAACCAATGATGCAAAAGGGGTGACAAGCTTCCTAAAGAAAAACATCTTCACACGTTTTGGCACCCCGAGAGCTATAATCAGTGATGGTGGAACCCATTTTTGCAATAGAGCATTCGCACGGCTGTTAGAAAAGTATGGAGTTTGGCATAAGGTAGCCACACCTTACCACCCACAGACGGGCGGGCAAGTTGAAGTGTCCAACAGGGAAATCAAAAGTGTCCTAACCAAGACAGTGAATGCGACAATGACTGATTGGGCAAAGAGGTTGTATGATGCATTATGGGCATACCGCACAACATTTAAAACTCCAATTGGTATGTCACCATACAAGTTGGTGTTTGGGAAAGCATGCCATCTTCCGGTAGAGCTCGAACATAAAGCTCTTTGGGTACTGCGGTAGTTGAATTTGGATATGGAGACCGCAGGCACCAGCAGAGTCACTGAGTTACATGAACTCAAGGAATTCAGGTTCCATGCATTTGAGAATGCAAGATTGTACAAAGAAAGGATGAAAATGATGCATGATAAGCACATTCTAGATCGGAACTTCAAACCCGGAGATCTAGTGTTGTTATACAACTTGGGATTGAGATTGTTTCTGGGTAAGTTGAAGTCCTGATGGTCAGGACCCTTCAGAGTAGTGCAAGTGTTCTCAAGTGGAGTTGTAGAAATTGAATCCGAAGATGGAACAAATAAATTCACAGTGAATGGGCAAAGGTTAAAACATTACCTTGGAATCGTCGAAGAAAAGGGGGATAGAGTGGTGATATATTTGGAAGAGCCCCAATACACGAGCGGAGAGTAATAATGAAAGCATGCGTCGTGCCGCGACGTTAAATCAGGCGCTTCCTGTGAGGCAACCCATGGTTTGTTGTAAATCGTCGTGCCGCGATGTTAACTCGTGCGCTTTTTTGGAGGCAACCCATTATATTTATTTACTCTTGGTTTTGTAATTGATTTTGAACGGCATTGACCAATCTACTAATGTGTAGGGATAACATTATGCGCATCAGAAGGATTCTGGGGACGAAATTAACCCAGAGATAGGTAAAAGTGCGAAAAATATACAAATTTGCTAGAGATTGATATCCGCGGCCGCGGGTGGACCGTGGAGTAGGCCGCGGATTTTTCACAGACCACTGCCCCCCCCTCGTCTGCGCCCGCGCCCGCGTATTAGACCGTGTAGTCGACCGCGAATTTTATTGCCTTCACTGTCGCAAGTCCGCCCCCGTAGACTTGACCGCAGATTGGGGCGCAGATTTTCCCCCCCTCACTGTTACTCATCCGCGGCCGCGGATTGGACGCGATCGACCGCGGATGAGGCGGTATCAGGTTCAGAATTTTTTATTATTATTATTTTTTTCTTTTCTTTTATTTCCTATTAATTAATTTTTTTACTTAA
>AWOL01S0057322.1:151365-202337 GCA_000715115.1 Nicotiana otophora
TTTTACAACCCCCCCCCCCTCCCCAATTCTTCCCAAATCCCTAATTTTCTACCATGAAAATCCTAGATTTGATGTTGGAAACTTATGAAAAGTAATGGGTAGTTGAAAAGAAATAGATTGAAGTCACTTACTAATGAATTTAGGAAGAATATCTCTTGGAAGAATCGCCTCTAGGGAGTTTAGGGTTGAGAGTTTGAAAGAAGTGAGCTAAGTCCCGTGTTTCTCAACTTTTGTCCAGGCACAGATGTTGCAAATGCGACCTTGGTTCGCAATTGTGAACCCCGCAAATGCGAAAAAGTCCTCGCAAATGCGAAGAATTCACATCTCTGCTGCCATCGCAAATGCGATAGTTTTTTCGCAAATGCGAATGGCGACTTACCGCAAATGCGACCAACGTGATCGCAAATGCGAACTAGCTCCACCCCCCCCTCCAGGCACCCCATCACAAATGCGACTATTTGTTCGCAAATGTGAACCTGACACTATCGAAAATGCAGCACCAAACTCGCAAATGCGAGAACCCCAGTCCCTAGCCCATGCTCACAAATGCGATGAGGTGATCGCAAAAGCGAGGCTCGCATTTGCGAGCCAGACCTCGCAAATGCAATATCTGCAGTCCAGCACCAAAAACAAAAATTGCATCAGCTATTCTTCTATGTCCAAAATCACTCCGTAGCCTATCCGAAATTCACCTGAGCCCCTCGGGCTCCAAACTAAACATGCACACAGGCCCAAAAGCATCATACAAACTTGCTCACGCGATTAAAACACCAAAATAACACCTAGAACTACGAATCAGACACCAAAACGAATGAAATTTTCAAGTAAGAGCTTTTAATTTTACAACCGGACGTCCGAATCACGTCAAATCAATTCTGTTTTGCACCAAATTTTGCAAACAAGTTATAAATACTGAAACGAATCTATACCATGTTTCAGAACTAAATTCCAAGCCCGGTAGCAATAAAGTCAACTCACGGTCAAACTTAGGAATTATTTAAACCTTTAAATTGCTAGTTTCCAACAAATTACGGACTTCCGAATTGAATTCTGGGTATATGCCCAAGTCCCAAATCATGATACGGACCCATCGGGATCATCAAAACACTAATCCGGATCCGTTTACACAAAATATTGACCATAGTAAACTCAAATGAGGTTTAAGACACGATTTTACATTTTCGTCAAGTTACTCATAAAAACCTTCCGAAAAAAGACACGTACTATGCACGCAAATCGAGGAAGGTTAAATGGAGCTAATCGAGATTTTGAAACACATAAATGAGGGCTAAAACTAAAAATGACCTATCGGATCATCACATTGGTCAACCACGCCATAAAGATTTTCTCATGCGGATCTAACGAACCGGAGGCTAACATCGAGATCACTGATAGTAGAGCTAAAAAGTATATTATGCTCAATGGTCCTCTTGTACTTCTCCTCCAATTGGGCATATTTCACCCCGGCAGCAGCAAGCTCTTAAGTTTTGGAGTTCAAGGCTTCCTCCAAATTGTTTAATCTTTCAGTAGAGGGAGCCTCGCGATCGGATGCAGCAAGAAAAGCATTATGGACTTCAGCCTATTTGGCCCTAGACTCTTCAAATTGAACCCTCAGCGGGGCGATCTCTTGGCTAAGGGTCTCTACTTATTTCTCGCTTTGCTGCAAACGAGCCTCCAACACAACAGCCTCAGCAGCTTTAGCTTCCAGTTCTGAGAGGCGAGCAGCAGTTTGGTCCCGCTTAGCCAAAAGTTGATCCCGCTCGGAGGTAAGTTCCTCCTTATCACGAATCTACCTTTGGAGGCCCTCGGAAGCAAGGAAATTGGCCTACGAAACACAAAAGGCAAACTCCAAATACTACTAAATCAAAAATATAAGATATAACAAAGGAAATGAAAAGTATACCGCTGCGCCATTGTGCATATCATTATTCAACAAGCACTCTCTTGAGAGAGCTTGTATCTTTTCCCATTCTTTCTCTCAAGCCAAAGGATTCAGATAATTAGCAAGTTCCACCGGCCAAGACAACAGATTGCACCCGGTAGAGACCGATAGATTAATGCTCCTCCTCCTTTGTGGATCTTCTGAGGGGGCGACATACTTTTGCCCTAAGTTCCCATGAACTGGGGAATGGGGGAGAGGAACATCCTCTTCTCAGACATATGCGGCCGGTGGATATGATGTAGAAGTTGCTGGTAGAAGAGTCGGTAAAGAAGGAGATGAAGTTGATGGAATTGAAGGATGAGAAGTGGTTGCGGAAAGTGCAGTGTTGGGTGTTGGTTGCTCGTCCACCAATGATGGCAGGGACCCGGTACTTAGTTGCACAGTACAGGGCGTAGCGACCGGGATTCATAAATGGGAGTTGGCATTTTTCACCATCTCAAACTCCCCTAGAGCGTCGAGGCATCGTCCTTGGTTGGTGTAACTAACTCAACGTATTGAGCAGACTGTTGAGCTGAGGAAGGTCATCATCGTCTATACAAAGAAGCCCCCTCCTCGGTGGCTTCCCCACCATCGTCAATCATCATGGTATCTATGGCCAGCCTGGGCGGGGGGCTCGTCGTCAAAACTTCTGGAGACGAATCGGGGGCGGTGTTCTTCACCCTCTTATTCTTTCCCCCGACCGCGGAGGAACACCTTCTTTTTGGTTGCCTGTTCTCCAGGCATGGACTCCGGGAAGAAGCATCGTACTAAAGCAGGCCCGGAGATGCCTGTCGGTGTAAAGGCATCCCACAACAACCTTACCGCATCAGCAAGATTAGCCAAAGCGTCCTCCTCGAGAATGACAACTGAGCCCTGGGGTAGACCTGAATTCAACAGGAGAGAAAAATCAAACAAATTCCTTATATGAAAAGGTAAAATCGAGATGAGTTCAACTTACCATGATTTTTGGCCTTCAACCCGTATTTCAGGGACAGTTATTTCCATGTACAGGTTTCAGGAGGGAACACAATTAAACTCTTTTGGACTAAAACAAAAGCTAAAAAACGCTAATAAGTAGTCAAAATCCCCACTTATCAACACCACAAACTTAAGCTTTTTCTTGTCCTCAAGAAAATAAATTAGTTCCCACCTCCACAAGTTAAGGGCTATTCCAGCTAATCAAAAGTGATCATTCACACATAAATTGGAACCAACGATTAGCCACATCACTTATGAATTATCCATAAGGCAACAAGTTAAACTTTTATGCACAAATAGTTTTAATGTGACACTTGAGCATCAAGAGTTGACTTTACTTATCAAGGAAGCTCGCTCTTTCATGTAGGTCATTGTGGATCCCAAACTCCTCCTCCTCTATTCTCCGTTTGCCTATCTCGCTTAAGCATTTTAGCACTCAATCCAAATATTTACGAAAGGTTCACCCATCTCTCTTAAAAGAATGTCGCAAGTACGACTTTAAGTACCATAGGCTTGCCTCTCATGTAGATCACCACTAATGTAAGCTCACTCGGCTTGAAATCATGTAGGGCTTTTTCGGAATGCAATTAAGGCTTTTGAACTAAGGTTGGATATGCTATGATAGAACGGGTTCATCTTTCCTTAAGCACTCCATTTTGTGTTCTTGGCTCATGCTTTCCCAATTCTTTGAGGCATTTCCTTTTCCTTGGGGGAACTAGAGAGACTTAACGTCACTTTTTCTTGATCATGACATTTATTTTCTCCTTCTTTGATTTCTCCGTGCTTTGCATCATTACTTTTCTTTAAATCCCTTCAACTCTTCAACTTATTCACTATCTTTTTGCATTTTTCTTTTTGTTCTTTCATTTGCTTGCCCTCCTTTCTCTTCATTTCTTTTCTCTTTTTGTGTCTTGATACCTATTTCATGTTCTTCGTCTCTCCCCCAAACTTACGTTTTTAGCCAATTATTTTACAAGAGTGTTAAGGAAAGCTTGGGTACCAAGAGAGGGTCATGACAAAATGGGTAAAGCCTTGTAACACGGTTATCAAATGAGAAAGGTTCGAGACTTAAATGGATTGACTAGGGATAACATCATTGGCGGGCAATGGAAAACTACAAGCGGGTCAAGCAGAGCTTACAATCACTTCTCAAGCCAAGCAAAACTTAAGATTTTGCCTTGAAACACACTTGGGGCATGTTCTAGACCATCCGCATGGGTACTTGGACTAGCAACAAGAACATCTCACCTCTCACACAGCTGGATTGTTAAAGAGGATAGAGTCGAGGGCCCACAACGACCATATTCAAGATTAAAAATCACTATGGTTCGATTAAACCACTCGATGATTGCCTAAGTCAACACAAGAGTCACAAGGTCACTAACTAGAGCTATTTCTTTCCAAACCTTGTTTTTAACCATAAGCACTTAGTTAAGTGTGTTGGTACCAAGTGAAGCATGTTTGACTCTTCAAGCATGACTCAATTAGGTCTTTTTATTTATTACTACTACTATTATTACTTAAACACTAAAAAATGAACTCAATCCCTTAAGAAGGTTATCACGCCATCCATCGTTGGGAAGAGTCACCCGGCTCACACAAAAACTACCTTTGGAAAAAGCCGTGGCATTAAGAAAACCAAAGGCTTATTAACCACTAAAACATAAAAAGAAGCTATTAAATCAAAAAGAAGATACTAATTCAAAAAGGAAACAAACATAAAGATAAAGAAGCTATAAAGAAAAAAACTATTGAAAGCATAACAAATATACATAGTGAGAGAGAAGAGAGAATGTATACATAATGAGAAAGGAAAAGGACAAAGTATACAGAATAAGGAAAAAGAGGAAAATATTGTCAGATATTACAAACCAATATGTCTCAGAATCATCAAAGTATATTAAATAAACTCCACCCCCTCCCCCCGAATAAAAATAAGCACTGTCCCCAATGCTTAACAAAATAAGAATAAAGGAAGGGTGAGAGTGAAGAAAACTCCCTATGGCTCTGTGGCCATCTTTGTGTCCCCAACAGTGGCACCGACCTCAGCCTCATCCAATTGGATCTCATTATCCTCAAGTTCGGGAGTGGCTGGGTTGGTGAACATCTGACGAAATACCTTGGCAATGTCAGCAACAATGTCTGGCTCCTCAGACTGGCCAGTTGGTGCTGTAGGTGATATAGGATCTGGGCCTGGGTGGCGCGGGTCTATCAGCATATCAAATGGAATGTCTCCGGATGCTGCAAGCTTGATAACCTGGCTCTGAAGCTCATCCACTGACTTCATAGAGGCCTTTCGCTTTCTCATCTTCTTTACCGCTTTACCCAACTCTTCTATCACTGACCCATGTTGCACTAAAGTGGCCATGATTGTGTTCGATTTTCCAAGAGCTTCTTCATGGTTTCTTCAACTGTGGGAGGAATTTGGGGTACCGAAAAGGAGGACTGTGCTACAACATTACCAGATATGTCAGATAACTTTGCAATAGCATTCTGCATCCAGTTGTTGAGACTCGCCAGTGTCTGGGAGACTCATAGCACAGATAGTGGGGCAGTGGGCATCGACACTGGCTTCAAAGTCGAGGTAGAAATCATTGAGACTGAAGGTGGGGCATAGCTGCTGCACTGGCTGAAGGCTCTGCTGAAGTGGATGGCATGTTGACTATCTCTGCAGCTACCACGATGTCTCATCACACTGGCCTATGATGGTAGTCAGCTGACCCTTTTCTTAGGGTTGTGTGCATCTATCAGAGAATACCATGAAAAGGGATTCTTAGCCCGAACCTTCGTATCAAATCTCTCGGCTCCACCCGTGCATCCGTAAGGTACTCAGTAATGGTGTTGGGATACGGGTAGGAGGTATCATCTTGCCTAGTGACCACAGACATGTTGGCCAAAATCATGGCACCCACATTGATCGGGTACCCGACCATGATGGAGGCGACTAGAACTGCCCGCAGAATAGGAAGGTTTGTTTCATTCTGGCACGGATCTAGTCTGTTGCAGACAAAGGTCTGTCATCCCTTCGCCTCAGAGTTTAGGGTGTTCCGCTAAATAGGAACCCCTGCTGTGATCCATGGTGGTGATGGCCCCAGAGCTGCAAGAATCTCAGCTAGACATGGGCGAGCTGCATCTCCCAATGCCAGCTTCTCCAAGTACTATGCAAGCTCAACATCATCAAACCCCAAGTAGGTGTTCAATGTGTGCTGGTCAAACCGCACCTTCAGATTCCTAACTTTGGTCACTTTTGTCCCTTTCTTTATGTGTGCCACATTGGCATAGAACTCCCAGACAAGATACTCCTTTGCGTCCACTACGCTCTGGGTGAACCACATCCACCCCTTTCGCTCTCGGAACTGCCTCAAAACCGCCGAATTGTATTTTTCAAGGTCTTTCAGTTGGAACTGTCTCCCAAGAGTGAGCGATCTAACTGGTCACCACTCACGAAAACTAGTGAAGGCAGCCAGACTGACAAACAGGTCCTCCCAGACCTCTTTCTTCTTCGACCTCTCAAGGCCAGCAACTGTAGTATCACCCCCTCAGCCATCATCCGGAATATCATCAACTGTGGCCATTGGTGCCTCAGGGACAGGTACAGAGGAGGGCTCCAAGGCCATACTGGCACTCTCCAAATCCTCGGAGGTGCTATGTGATGTGGAAGGATCATCCTTGAGTTGATACCTTCCCGGTGTCTTTGATTGGACAGTCGGCTACTCTTGAACTAAGTCGCCCTCCGATGCTTCCCTAGATAGGGTATAAGAACTGGATTAGGAGGGATCTGCGTTCCTTCCTCGGTCGGCTGTAGCATTTTTGATGATTATCTTTTGGAAGGCGAGGGGTAAAGTACTTTTGTCGCGGTCCCTGGAAGGTTCACCCCTCCCTTTTGAAGTATCTCCTCGGCCTCGAGATCTAACCATTTTCTGTAACAAACAACAGCAGGTGTCAGTTGTAATTCAAGTGTAAACATATAAGAAAACACCAGAGAGACAGTAAAAAACACAGTGTAAAACATGCTTGCAGGGTAGGGTAGTGCGGTCCGCACAATTATAAGTGCTGCCACATGCAGGGCAATGCGGACCGCACAATATGATCTTGCGGACGCAGAATTGGATCTGCGGTCCGCACAATTATTAGTGCGACCGCCGAACTGGAATGTTGTCCATACATTTTCTATCGCGGCGGCACATCAGATTCACTATTTTGCAGACTGCAGTTCCTCATTTTGCGACCGCACTCACTTTTTTGTGGCCGCGATAGGATTTTTGTGGTCCGTAAAATTCTCAGTGCAGCCACAAAATCAAGCTTGACCCAAGACCCTAATCTCAACTTCTGCGGATTGCATAATTCCTTGTGCGGCCGCAGATTTCAAAACAAAATCGATAAGGTATTTTAGGGTTTTCAATGTTTGCACAAATTTGACATAGTTTTAACAGTTAAGCATGATAATCAAGTTACCCATTCCCATTAGAGAAATTACCAGTCTACCCACTACATATTCACCCCAAAATATTGTTCAAATAGATTCACAGACAAATGGTTCAAACTTTTGCTCAAAAGCTAAAAATTAAACGAAGTTAATTAAGACGATGATGCATACCAGAGATGCATTTGCACACGAGATGAGTTATAAACAATTGTTAGGCTTGTGAGTAGGTAATTAACACAAAATTTCATTTTTTTACACGGTGAAGAGTTCAGAGCGGGAAAAAGAGGAAAAGTGGCCCTAGGTCTACTATTTATACTAATGGTTCTGACTTAAGGGACAAAGGGCTGAGTGCGGCCGCAGAATTCCTTCTGCGATCCGCACTCTGTTACCAGCCCTTGCTGATCTGCGGTCTGCATAATTTGCAGTGCGACCACGGATTTTTGTTGCAGACCACAGATTTTGATGTGCGGCCGCACTTTGGCCATTTCTCTGACAAACCAACTTTAGAGAGTTTGCATTTTTCCTTTTCAATTTGTGCGGTCCGCACTGTAATTGTGCGGTCGCAGTTCCCTTTTGTTGTAGCAATCACAGTTGTGCGGTCCGCACTTCTTTCCATACTTAGATAATTTTCTGGACACAGTTCGTAAAAAGTACATTCATCCCTGCAACACACTTCAAATCCAGTTAGCACAAAAATAACACTTATCTACAAAAGAAGAAAAGAAAAGAAAAAGAAACATGGGTTGCCTCCCAAGAAGTGCCTGATTTAACGTCACGGCACGACGCAAATTACCATCATTTGAAATGAATAATTGCCACTACATGGCCATCATCAACCTTTAACAAATAATGCTTCACCCAGTTACCATTGACTCGGAATACCTCATCATTTTTGTTTTTCGAGTCCAAAGCACCAAAAGGTGTCACACCCACAATATCAAAGGGACCACTCCACTTAGATTTTATCTTTTCGGGAAACATCTTCAACCATGAGTTGAGTAACAAAATAAGATCGCCCACCTTGAACTCCTTGTTTTGAATGTATTTGTCATGAAGGTACTTCATCTTGTCTTTGTACAAGGATGAACTTACATATGCATGGTACCGAAACTCATCCAAATTCATTCAAATGTGCAACCCGCAAGTTAGCGGTTGCATCCCAATCAAGATTCAACATCTTTAAAGCCCACATGGCTTTGTGCCAAGTTCTATCGGAAGATGACAAGCTTTGACAAACACCAACCGGTATGGAGACATCCCGATAGGAGTTAGGAAAGCAGTCCAATAATCCCATAGTGCATCTTCAATCTTCTTTCACCAATCTATCCGGTTAGCATTCACCGTTTTGGACAAGATACTCGTTATCTCTTGGTTGGAAACTTCAACTTGACCGCTATCTTGTGGATGATAAGGAGTCCTAACTTTATGAGTGACACCATACATGTCAAGCAAAGTTTCAAAATACTTATTGCAAAAATGCGACCCCCCATCGCTTATGATAGCCCGCGGAGTACCAAAGCTTGTGAAAATATTCTTCTTCAAGAACGCCACCACACTTCTTGCTTCATTGTTGGGTAGAGAAATGGCCTCAACCCATTTAGACACATAATCAACTGCGACCAGGATGTAGGTGTTTCCATAAGAACTCACAAAAGGACCCATGAAGTCAATACCCCACACATCAAAGATATCAATCTCCAAAATGGTAGTGAGAGGCATTTCATTCTTCTTTGAGATTCCATAGACCCGTTGGCATTCATCACATCTTTTCACCATATCTCTTGCATCTTTGTAAAGAGTGGGCCAATAGAAACCGCAACTTAGCACTTTGGCCGCCGTTCTTGATGTGCCATGGTGGCCACCATAAGGCGAAGAATGGCAAGCCTCAAGAATAATATTTTGCTCTTCGTCCGGTACACATCTCCTAATTACCCCATCCTTACAAATCTGGAAAAGGTATAGCTCATCCCAATAATAATATTGACAATACCATTTGAGCTTCTTTCTTTGATTTGAAGAGAAATCATCCGGGATGATTCCACACACAAGGAAGTTTGCTAGATCCGCGAACCATGGCACCTCCTTCATTGAAATAGCCAAGAGTTTCTTGTCGGGGAAGGAGTCATTGATTTCAAGGCCATCATGCGGCCTCCCCCACTCCTCCAAATGAGACAAGTGGTCCGCCACTTGATTTTCACTCCCTTTACGATCTTGGATGTCAATATCAAACTATTGCAACAATAACACCCATCTCATCAACCGAGCTTTTGAATCTTTTTTTCTCATAACATAGCAAAGTGTCGCATGATCCGTATGAATAATAACCTTTGCACCTTTCAAATATGGGCAAAACTTCTCAATTTCAAACACAATGGCAAGGAGCTCTTTCTCTGTAATGGTGAATTGACTTGGACATCATTCATGGTCTTACTAGCATAGTAGACCGTATGAAAAACCTTGTTGATGCGCTGTCCCAAAACGGGTCCAACCGCTGTATCGCTAGCATCGCACATGAGCTCAAAAGGAATATTCCAATTAGGAGCGGTGATAATGGGAGTGGTTGTCAACTTGAACTTTAGCAATTCAAAGGCTCTCATGCAATCATCATTGAAGTGAAACTTAGCATCTTTCACTATGAACTTGCACAATGGGATCATTACTTTAGAAAAATCCTTTATGAATTACCGGTAAAACCCTGCGTGACCCAAGACACTTCGCACGCCTTTCACCGAAGTTGGAGGTGGAAGTTCAGAAATCACATCTATCTTCACCTTGTCGACCTCTATGCCATTCTTTGAAATCTTTTGGCTAAGGAAAATGCCTTCCTCGACCATGAAATGACATTTCTCCCAATTCAACACCAAGTTCGTTTCTTCACACCTTGCCAATACTCTATTCATATTTGCCAAACAATCATAAAAGGAATCCCCGACTACCAAAATTTCATCCATGAAGACTTCAAGGTAGACCTCTACCATATCCGTAAATATCGCCATCATACACCTTTGAAAAGTCGCCAGTACATTGCATAAGCCAAATGGCTTCTGCTTGAAAGCGAAAGTGCCATAGGGACATGTGAACGTTGTTTTTTCTTGATCTTACAAGGCAATAAGGATTTGGTTGTAGCCCGAATATCAATCTAGAAAACAATAGAAAGCACGGACGGCTAACTATCAAGCATTTGGTCAAGGAAGGGAAGTGGAAAATGGTCTTTCCTCGTGACTTTGTTTAGTTTGTGATAGTCCATACACACTCTCCACCCGGTCACCGTTCTTGTGGGAATCAACTCTTTCTTGTCATTGATGACCATTGTTATGCCCCCCTTCTTTGGGACACATTGCACCAGAGAAGTCCACGAACTGTCAGAAATGGGGTAGACAACCCCGGCATCTAACCATTTAATGATCTCCTTTTTGACCACGTCTTGCATGGCTTCATTGTGTCTCCTTTGATGTTCAATGGATGGATTGGCATCTTTCTCCAATATAATATTATGCATCCAAAATGCGGGGCTTATCCCCCGAATATCTGCCAAAGTCTACCCAATAGCTTTCTTCCTCTTGTGGAGTACCGCCAATGTAGAGTCAACCTGCACATTAGTCAAACAAGAGGAAAGAATAAAACCGATAAAATAGAACAAAGGCCAAGAAATTTATACCTAAGATGTAGAGGAAATGGCTTCAACTCCAAGGTAGGAGGCTCTTCAATTGAAGGCTTTGTAGGAGGAGTTTTCCTATTTTCAAGATCCAAGGAAAGTTTTTGGGGTGCATAGTTGTATGACCCCATTCCTTGCAAAGAATTCACACATTCCATGAAGCCATCCATCTCATAATCGTCAAAGTTGATCAAGACGGCCTCCAACATATCACCCACATTAATCGTGACACTTGTATCATCAATAATCACATCGGTCGCTAAGTCCACGAAAGAACACACTTCATTGATATTCGGTTGCCGCATAGATTTGGACGCGTGGAATACCAACTTTTCATCATCCACCCGGAAAGTGAGTTCTCTGGCTTCCACATCAACAAGAGCCTTCCCAGTATCTAGGAAAGATCTTTCAAAAATAATCGGCACCTCATAGTCCACTCAAGAATAACAAAATCCATCGGGAGAATGAACTTATCAACACGAACCAATACATCTTCAATCACTCCCGACGGCCTCTTAAATGTACGATCGGCCATTTGTAATCTCATAGATGTAGGTCTTGGTTGCCCAATTCCCAAGGTCTTGAAAACCGAATAGGGAATCAAATTGATACTCGCCCCAAGATCACAAAGAGCTTTGGCAAACTCGCCACTTCCAATGGTACAAGGGATTGTGAAAGCACCGGGATCTTCCAATTTAGGATCCATCGAATGCACAATTGCACTCACTTGATGAGTGACTTTGATAGTTTAAAATTTATCGACCGCTTCTTTGTCACCAAATCCTTCATAAACTTTTTATAACTGGGTATTTGCTCCAAGGCTTCAACTAATGGCACATTTATTTAGAGACTCTTCACCATATCAATGAACTTTTTGAATTGGTTCTCGCCATTTTGCTTGGAGAGCCTTTGGGAATATGGAGGATGTGGCTTAAGTAATGGTGCCTTAGCCTTTTGCACTACTGGTTTCGGTGTGTCAATAATATGATCCCTAGACGGGTTCACTTCCTCTTGAGTCTCTTCCACCATGTCATCAATATCATTCTGCACTTCCTCATTTGCTTGCACTAAATTGTTATGGATCTCCTCTTATTCTACCAGTTGCTCATTATCCACAAGCTGCCTTTGATTCGAGGTGGGTGCATTCCCACCTCTTCTACTTCTTGTAATAACAGCCATGGCATGTCCCTATTGTTCCCACCATTTGGGTTCCCCACCGTGTCACTTGATAGTGCCCCTTAGGACGAGAATTTAAAGCTTGAGAGATTTTCCCCATTTGCACTTCTAAGTTGAGGATTGATGTATTGTGTGAGGCAAGCTGGGCATCGAAATTGGCATTCTTCTCCATCATTTACTTGAATATGTTCTTAACACGACCCATTTCATTGTTGGAAGAACTAGGACCATGGGAAGGATAAGGAGGTGGGTTTCTCGATTGTTGATACATCGGGGGCCTTTGAGAACCCGACCCCCAATTTACTTGATTGCTATTCCACACGCCTTGATTGTTTCCTCCTCAATTGCCTTGGTTATTATTTTTATGCCAATTCCCTTGATTATTGCCTCCACTCCAATTGCCTTGATTGTTATTGTTATTCCAATTGCTTTGATTGTTTCCACCACTCCAATTACCTTGGTTGTGAGAACTCCAATTGCCTTGATTATTTTGAGGTCTCCATTGTTGTTGGCTAGGGCCTTGGTAATTGTTTCTTTGCCCTTGAAGTTGTTCACATATTGGATCTCCTCTTTTTGGTCATTGTAAGATTCATCTTGATCAAATCCACTATCATCTTGCACAAAATTGTCCATTCTTTATTGCACATGTGGACCTTTTGTTCTTCGTTTATTCACCATCATGTTTACTCCCTCTATTGCATTGACTTGCCTGGGGTTTTGCACTTGTTGAAGTTGAGCCTTTTCCAATTGGTTCATGGTGGTGGTCAATTCGGCTATGGCTTGCCCATGGTCATGCAATTCTTTGTGAAGGTGAATCACATTGGGATCCCCTTGTGGAACATTAGCCCGGGATTGCCACGCCGATGAAGTATCCGCCATCTCATCCAAAATATCACACGCCTCCGCATAAGGCATAGTCATAAAGTTCCCACCGGCAAGCTGATTCACTACACTTTGGTTGGTTGTATTTATCCCCCTATATAAAGTTTGTTGAATCATTTTCTCCGTCATATCGTTGTTGGGACACTCTTTCACCATTATTCTATATCGTTCCAATATCTCATGTAGTGTTTCTTTAGGCTCTTGCTTGAATGCTAGAATTTCATCCTGAAGAATAGCCATGTGCCCGGGAGAGAAGTACTTAGAAATACATTTCTCCACTAATTCATCCCATGTATGAATGGAATGATTTGAAAAATGTTCCAACCAATCTAAAGTTTTCCCCCATAGAGAGAAGGGGAAAAGCCTTAGCCTCAAGGTATCCTCGGAGACATTAGTTTGTTTACTCCCCCAAAAGGTATATACGAACCCATTCAAGTGTTTGTATGCATTTTGACCCAGTGCACCGGTGAATAACCCTAGTTGCTCAAGCAAAGTGAGCATCACGTTGGTCATTTGAAAGTTGCCCTACCTAATATGGGGAGGGACTATATCTCTTGCATACCCTTCATTTGGAAACACCCGGTGTAGAGTCGCTCTTGGTGGAAGTGGGTGTGGAGCGGGTACATTGTCTTGAGGTGCTCGGCCTTGTCTATATGCTTGAGTTTCAAAAGGGACCTCATCCATTTGATTATCCTCAACGTTCACGTCCCCCAAAGCTATGTTTCCAAGATCATTGTTTGCCATGATATTGCACCTACAATTTCTCAACACGTTAGTAACAAGGAAGGAAAAGAAAATATTTCAAAAACACACCCAAATATATAGTTAACACCATTTTTTAGCTCCCCGGCAATGGCGCCAAAAATTGATCTCGTCCAATTTCACACCTCAATTCAAGGTTATGAAATGGTCGAATGCAATGATAGTACCCAATAAGAGTCGGGGTCGATTTCCACAGGAAACTATATATGGGAGTTAGGAGTATATATTGTAGTATGTAAATTTGACTATCTCAATTTACACTTCCACAAATTTGAGTTGTTTTTAAGTATAATTTAAAACTAAGAGTGCAAGTTGAGAAATAAAACTAAGAAATTATTTTTGTTGTTTTTTCAAGTTTTGTAAAACGCTTAGGTCTATGACCATCGCCTAGGTATTTGCCTAATGGGATATAAACCTTAATTCTTGTCCTATTGATCGAGGTGTATTATAGCTATCAACTCTAAATTACCCACTTAATAGCTCTCGGTCAGAGAGTGATTTTGCCCAATTTGACTTTCTCAAGTCCAAATGGGTATTGCACAAAACGGTTGATAAAAGCTCAAGTCGGGTTATTACTATCTCTAGGTTGAACCATTTAATTGGGATTATCAATATCTCGATTGACCCAATGTCTTGTTAGCCAAGTTTTCCTAGACTAAGTCTCTCTTTCTCAAGTAGAGACCAAGTCAAATAGGCATGAACTAATGTTTGCAATCATTAATTCCATAATTTAAAGCATGAACAAGGCTAGATAATAAAACCAACCATAAACAAGCATTAAATTAAACATCCATAAGGTTTACACACTAGGGTTGGGTTACAACCCTAGTAAAACTCTAGCTAATCATGCTTGAAATTGAAGAAAAAGAAGAAGAAATGATAATTAAACTCATATTGCAAGATTAAAATGATAGAATCTATGTTACAATAACTCAAAATATGAAAAACTACTAAAAGAAGTAAAGAGAAACGGCTACTATAGCTACTGATGTCAAAAATTGACCTAAAATTGTGAAACTCGTCTATTTATACATGGCTGGAAATTTCGAACAAAAATGCCCTTCGGGAAGATCTGCGGCCGCACAGTTCCATGTGCGGTCCGCACTTTTCTTAAAATTTCCAGGACTGGAAGTCTGCGGCCACATAATTCTGATCTGCGGCTGCAAGGCACTCTTTCTACGGTCAGCACTTTTACATGTGCGGCCGCACTCGATCTTCGGCGGCCCACGCTTTTACTCCTGCAGCCGCAATGCGCTTCTTCTACGGCCGCATAATTCCTCTGCGGTCCTCACTTTTGATGGACTTGGAATGCATACTCTCTAAACTTTGCTCCTGGCCCAGCTTTTGTGGCCGCCCAATTCATGCGCGGACCGCACTTTGCACCAAACTCTGGTGGCTTTTCCTTCATTATCTACGGCCGCAGATCATATTCTATGGTCCGCACTTCTGAGCTGTTGTGCCTTTTATGTCCTTGAGTTCAGATTACTCCTTTTGAGTTAGATTTCATCTTGGGAGATCATATTCCAATATTCCTATAATTAAGCACATTTCATTAGTTTTCGGGAACATAATTAAATGCTTTTAGACTAAAACAAAAGCTAAAGAGCGCTAATAAGTAGTCAAAATCCCCACTTATCAGTAACGTCCAATGTTCACTGGACCCATAGGTTCAAGCCCTCAACCCTAGGTGGAACCCACCGAGTCACTAAAATAGGTAAAGGAAGAAGAGTCAATAATAATGTGGAACGATCTTTAACAGAAGAAGAAACAAACGATAGGCTTACGTGTGCGGTTCCATAATTTCGAAAAAGCCGAAGCAGTGGCTGGATTGATGTCACTGGTGGAGACTGAAATGAACTGTTCCATCCATCCATGATCGTTGTCATCATCCATGCTTGATAGCAGTGCATGGTGACCACACTTGCTGATATTTATCATTCCTCAGTGGAAGATTTTGGGGAAATAGAGGTTCATCACCGATCTAAGGATAGCTCTTCTCCCGTCTCCTGGCACAAGCTCCCAAGGCAAGCAATTATCCTCCATATAGAAGGGCTTACCTATGCCATGCACACCTGATAGAGGAGGCAGAACTCCACAATGATGGAGTCAAGCTCTCCGCTCAAAGAAAATGCTCCTAAAGTTAAGGGATACGTGTAAAAATATGTAAAACCCTTCTTGGGTAAAGTAATCCACTCCGCTAGGTCGGGAGCAATAATATCAAAATCTTGACAGTGGCAGTCTTCCTTCACAACAGGGATACTGGAAGGACGGATAGAAGAAGGGTATATGCTAATAGCCCACGCACGAGGGTGAGCAGAAGGGTACTTCCCTTAAAAATCTTTGGTGGTAATTAGGTTCTTTGGGATGATGGTACTCACCGTAGGTGGAGCAGCATCATCAGTTTTGCCTTTGTTCTTTGAAGAACTAGGGTTTCTTGAAGAAGAGGTCGTGTTTTACCAGAAGGAGGGTTTTTTCTCTCAAAGAAAGAAGCTAAAGAAAGGTTAAAGTCGAAGATTGAGTTGAGTAAAGAAAGTCTTAGAAAATTTAGAGTATTATGAAGTGTAAATGAAGGAGGTTGATGCCTATAAGTAAAAGTATAAGCGGCTAAACTCGTGGCCATAATTACCTCGATAACCGGCAAAAGTTATGTCAAATAGTGGGATGACGCGTGTTCGGGGTATTAAATACGAAGAGACGTGCGTCTAATCAACCGTCAAAAATATTTCAGAGGGGTCAGTAAATTTTCCGCCAAAAAGAATGTTTCTACCAACTTCCCGGTGACACAAAGGTATGCCACCGAAAAGCAAGGGGACTATCTGTATAGGATAAAATATGTTATATTAAATGATCGCATGAGGAAATGACACGTGGAGCCGAAAACGAAAGATAGCTAGAACCGAAGGCAACGATCCCGTGTGTTACCGGAGAGAATGATACTTATAAAGATAAAATAAATGCCTTCCACCCGGTAACATTTAATGAAGAATAATCTACAACATTAAGTATACTGCCCATTACAAGAAATATGGTATTTACTGCCCGTCGTTACACATTCTTCAATGGCCCTCATAACTGACATTAAAGAGGGGCTTTATCCTAATACCTTGTTTCCTAGATGCGGCTATAAATAGTGAGCTCTATTATCAATGTAAATGACAGAAATTTCTGGTAAACATACGCTACACTTTATTCAAAGCTTAATATAATTTTATCTTCTTATTGTTTGATATCATTGTTGTTGTGCCCGGAAGCCCTGCTCCCGGAACTACTATTTCTGCTATTTTGTCTCCATCTCAAGGCTAAGTATTATATTTTTACCTAATTCATCTATTATTTTAGGATCAAATTAATTCACTTGTCTAGAAACTCTATATAAATTCAACTGTACCGTTTTACAGATAAAAAGTAAGCTTATCACATAGCAAGATCGACAGAACCAAACACATACATGAATAATAATGAAAGCTAAAAACTGCTTTAACATAACCAAAAGAGGAAATACATAAGTGACATAAATCCCAAAACGATGCTACCAAGTCATAAACTCTGCAGAGAGTACATGTGAAATCTCAAAATATAATACTGTTTAAAAGTGCAATAAACAGTAGTAAGAAAATCAGCAGAAGGTGACTCGAGGCCTGCGAGCAGAATGACAGGTATACCTTGAAGTCTCCACAGTAAATCTTAAATCAGCTCCCTAACGACCGACACGCTCAGAGGTACCTGGATCTAGACAGAAATATGCAAAAGCGTAGTATGAGTACACCACAATGGTACCCAGTAAGTATCAAGACTAACTCGATAGAGAAGTGATGAGATTCAAGTAAAGACACTCACTAGACATAAAACATGTGCAGAATGTCAATATAGAACTAACAACGGGAAGCATAAACAAATAATTAGCAACGAAGAGATAACATGAGTTAACACGACAAATTAACCAAAAAAAGTAAAACATGAAGTGAAATCAGTTAAGGAAATCATGATGTGTTCAAAACATCAGACTGTTCCAACACAAGAATATCAACAAGAATCACCCCGAGGTACCACACCTCATAATCACAACTCACAAATCACAAATCATTCTTATATCGCGGCGTGAGACTCCTATTTAAAATATTTGTTTTCCAAAATAGCTTTACGCTCATAAGTCCTCTTATCTCGATGTATGTGCCTCACAATGTAGTATTTTTCCTTATTAGCAACACACGCATAAACCCCCTTATCGTGTTTAATGTGCATCAATATACAGGCCACCCTTATGTCGCCGCATGCGCATCCCAATCACATCACAACAACCAACCGTACACCATTTGCTCATATGCCACAACATCGCTCAACAACAATACATAGCCCACGGCTCAACAATATTATATACAAGAACTACAATAACAACAATGAAACGGGAATAAATTAACAAATGTGTTTCGTATAACAACTACTTCAATTCAAGGAATATTAATAGCCTAAGGGTATAATCCGATCAATTATACACACTCGTCACCTCATGTACATGTCTTTTCACATATTACAATTAATGCAGATAAGCCAAATCTTACGGGATAATTTCTCCCACACAAGGCCTGGCATGATACTTACCTCAAATAAGCCAAATTAACACTCACAAATAACTTTTCCTTTACAATTTACCTCTGCTCGGGTCAAATATAACTAAAAACGACTTAATATCATCAAATAATGCATGAAAAACCAATTCTGATAAATAAAGTAAGGAGTTACACAATTCTCTAAAAGTCAACAAAAGTTAACCCAGGGCCGCTCGGTCAAAATTTGAGTCGAATAGTAGATCTCGACTACCCATAATCCCATGAGTCCAAATATGTGTTTTGTTTTCAAATCCGAGTCCAATTCGACTCCCAATTCTCAATTTTTTATTTTTCAAAACACAATCAAAATTACCCAAAATTCCTCTTCAAATTCCACAAATTAGATGTTAAATCTCATAAATAATCAAGTTATGTAATCAAAATAGATCAAAAATACTTACCCAATAGTTGTGTATACAAATCTCCCCCAAATATTGCCTCACACCGAATCTAGGTCTCAAAAATATGATGAATGAAGCTAAGTCCCGAAATCCCAACCTTTTGTTCAACTGTAGAAGTTGCAAATGCGAACCCGACAGTTGTGACAATTTCATCGCAAAAGCGATGCTTGCTGAACTCAGGGGATGTTGCAAATGCGACCATGACTTCGCATTTTCAAAGTCTACCCCTTTCGCAAAAGCGATCAATTGATCGCAAATGAGATAATCCCTTCCCAGCAGCTTCAATCGCAAATGCGATCCAAAGTTCGCAAAAGCGAACTCTAAAGTCCCCCATCCCACCTTGCAAATGCGCTCCCCACCTAGCAAATGCGAACAATGTCTCCTAGTTGTGAAACATGCAACATCTACTCAGCACCAGCAACTATGAAACATGACCAAACCAATCCAAAACGCGTTTGAAACTCACCCGAGCCTCCGGGGCTCCATACAAATGGTGATGCAAGTCTTCATCAAAGCTCACACGTTAAGTTTGGAACCCTTACCCTTTCCTGCGAAAACCAAAGCATCAAAGACATCGGTCACACCAAATATCCACACAAGTCTAAAAATCTCTTACGAACTCGCTCGCACGATCAAATAACAAAAATAACATCTGAAACTACGAATCACACCTCAATTCAAGCCTAATGAACTAATAAACTTTCAACTTCAAAAAGTCATGCCGAACCATACCGAATCAACTCGGAATGACCTCAAATTTTGTATGCAAGTCCCAAATGACATAACGGACCTATACTAACTCCTGGAATCATAATCCGAACCCGATATCAATAAAGTCAACCATCGATCAAACCTAACAACCCTCCAAACCTTCAACTTTTCAGCTTTCGTCAATTCAAGCCAAAACAATCTAGGAACCTCCAAATCCAAATTCGGATGTATGCCTAAGTCCAAAATCACCATACGAAGCTGTTGGAATCACCAAAATACCATTCCGAAGTCGTTTATACAAAAGTCAAACTGCGAGCAACTCTTACAACTCAAGCCTCTAACCAAGGGACTAAGTGTCCCAAATCAATCCAAAACTTTCGCAAAACAACATCAATCAACCCCGCAAGTCATAAAACTATAAATACACATAGGAAAATAATCAAAAGGGAAAACGAGGCTTAAATACATAAAATGACTGGTTGGGTCGTTACATTCTCCCTCTCTTAAATAAATATTCATCCTTGAATGAGTATAGAGGCATGCCTGAAGTGCCAAAAAGAAGATTGTAACAGCTTCGCGTATCATGCTCGGTCTCCCAAGTCACCTCCTCGACTGGTTGACCTCTCTACAGAACCTTCACCGAAGCAATGTTTTTCGACCTCAACTTCCGAACATGCCTGTCCAAGATAGCCACTGGCTCCTCAACATAAGTCAAATCCTTGTCAATTTTCACTTAGATGAAATCTAAAACCTATGACAGATCACCATAGTACTTCCACAGCATGGAAACATGGAACACTAGGTGAACTCCCGATAAGCTGGGTGGCAATGTAAGTCTGTAGGCCACCTCACTCACTCTCTCAAGAATATCAAAAGGACCAATATACTGAGGGCTCAACTTGACCTTATTCCCTAACCTCATCACTCCTTCATGGGTGAAATTCTAAGCAGAACCCTCCCACCCACCATGAATGCCACATCACAAGCCCTCCGATCAGCCTAACTCTTTTATTTGGATGGAACTGTACGAAGTCGATCCTAAATCAACTTCACCTTATCAAAGCCATCATGGACCAAATTAGTATCTAACAACCTAGCCTCCCCAGGCTCAAACCAACCAATCAGAGAACGACATCGCCTCCCATATAAGGCCTTGTAAGGAGCCATCTGGATGCTCGACTGATAGATATTATTATAGGCGAAGTCTACGAGTGGTAGAAATTGATACCATGAACCTCTGAAATCAATAACACAGGCACATAACATGTCCTCCAAGATCGAAATAGTGCGCTCGGACTACCTGTCCGTCTGTGGATGAAATGTCGTACTCAACTGGACCTGTGTGCCCAACTCACACAGCACGAATCTCAAAATATGTGATGTGAACTGCATGCTGCGGTCATAGATAATAGACACGGGCACACCATGAACACGAACAATCTCGCGAAGATAAATTTGAGCCAGCTGCTCTGAAGAGTAGGTAGTGTGCAGACTTGGTCAATCTGTCCACAATAACCCACACTGCATTAAATTTCCTCAAGATCCGTGGAAGTCTAACTACAAAATCCATAGTGATATGGTCCTCACTTCCACTCCAGAATATCAAGTCTTTGAAACAAACCACCCGGTTACTAATGCTCGTGCTTCACATGCTGATAGTTCAAACACCGAGCCACATACTCCACAATATCTTTCTTGATTATTCTCCACCTGTAGTGTTTCCTCAAATTATGGTACATCTTCGCGGTGCCCGGATGAATGGAATACCGCAAACTATGGGCCTCCTCAAGAATCGTCTCATGCAACCCATCCACATTCGGAACACAGATAACCCTGTAGTCGCAACACCATATTATCCCCAATAGTCACCTCCTTGGCATCACTGTGTTGCACCGTGTCCTTAAGGACAAGCAAGTGGGGATTATCATACTGACGTGCCTTCATGTGCTCAAACAAAGAAGATCGTGAAACCACGCAGGCAAGAACTAGGCTAGGCTCCGAAACATCCAACCTCATGAACCTGTTGACCAAAGCCTGAACATCAAAGCTAAGGGTCTCTCCGACACTGGAATAAAAGCAAGGCTACCCATGCTCTCAGCCTTCCTACTCAAAGCATCAGCAACACATTGTCCTTCCCATGATGATAAGAAATGGTTATATCATAGTCCTTTAGTAGCTCTAACCACCTCTGTTGCCTCAAGTTCAAATCCTTTTGCTTGAACAAGTGCTATAGACTCATGTGATCCATGAACAGCTCACATGACACATCGTAGAAATAGTACCTCCAAATCATCAACGCATGAACAATGGCTGCTAACTCCAAATTGTGCACTGGGTAGTTCTTCTCATGGGGCTTCAACTGACGTGAACTATAAGCAATCACTCTACCCCTACGTCAACACAAATCCAGTGCCAATCCGTGAAGCATCACAATAAATTATATACGAACCCAATGTTGAAGACGAAACATGAACTAGAGATCTAGTCAAGGTAGTCTTGAGCTTCTGAAAGCTCTTCTCATACTCGCCAAAATACCTGAATGGGGCACCCTTCTGGGTCAATCTAGTCAAAGGAGATGCGATAATACCCAGTCAAAACTAGGAAACTTCGGATCTCAGTAGTGATAGACGGTCGGGTCCAACTCTGAACTGTCTCAATCTTCTTCTGATCTACCTTAATCCCCTCACTGGGCACTACGAGGCTTAAGAATGCCATTGAATCAAGCCAAAACTCGTACTTGGAGAATTAGCGCATAGCTTCTTCTCCCTCAAAGTCTAGAGCACGATCCTCAAGTGCTGCTCATGATCCTCCCCATTGCGAGAATACACCAATATGTCATCAATGAACATGATGACAAAGGAATCAAAATATGGTTGGAACACGTTTTTCATCAAGTGAATAAACGTTGTTGGGGCATTGGTCAGCCCAGAGGACATCACTAGAAACTCATAGTGGCCATAGCGGATTCTGAAAGCCGTCTTGGGAATATCTGAAGCTCGAATCTTCAGTCGATGGTACCCCAAAAGTCAATCTTCGAGAATACCTTAGCACCCTGAAGCTGATCAAAAAAATCATCAACATGTGGTAGTGTGTACTTGTTCTTGACTATAACCTTGTTCAGCTGCCTATAGTTAATACACATCCTCATAGAGCTGTCTTTCTTCTTCACAAATAAAACTGGAGCACCTAAAGGCAAGACACTTGGGCTGATGAAACCTTTATCTAGAAACTCCTAAAATTGTTCATTTAATTCCTTAAACTCCACTAGTGTCATGCAATATGGTGGAATAGAGATGGGCTGAGTGCCCAGAACCAAGTCAATACCATAATCATTATCCTTATCGGGTGGCATGCCCGGTAGGTCTACTGGAAACACGTCTAGAAACTCTCTCGCTAACATAACTGACTCAACGATAAGAGTATCAATACTAACATCACTCACAAAGACTAAATACGCCATGCACCCCTTCTGAACCATCAGTTGTTCCTTCAGAAAGAACACCACCCTACTAGGAACATGACCAAATGTACCTCTCCACTCTAAACCTTGGTAACCCCGGCATGGCAGACGTAGTGTGACAATCCAGAATAGCGTCATATGGTGACAACTAGTCCATGCCCAAAATCACATCGAAGTCCACTATATTGAGTAGCATAAGGTCAACCCTGGTCTCATAACCCCCGATAGTGATCAAACACGACTGATAGACACAGTCTACCATAATAGAATCCTCCACAGATGTAGACACATAAACATGGGTACTCAAGGAACCACGAAACATAGCTAAATATAAAGCAAAGTAAGAAGACACATACGGATAAGTGGAACCCGGATCGAATAAAACTGATACATCCCTGTGATAGACAACAACAATACATGTGAAAACAACATCTGATGCCATAGCCTCAGTCCTACCAGGAAAAGCATAACACGGGCATGGCCTCGCTTTCTAGGACGACCTCTACCAGCCTATCCTCTACCCCTAGCTAGATGTGCAGGTGGAGTAGCAACCGGAGCAGCAATCATAGCCTGTGTAACCTGTGGAGGTCCACCCCTTCTAAGCATGGGACAATCTCTCACCATATATCTGGTATCACCACACTCAAAACAACCTATTTGCGGGTGTGGGTGGTAGAACTGAGTCTTACACGATCGGCTAGAAAACCCGTTGTAGGCACCTCGTGCATGAGGTTTCCTTTAAGATGGTTGTGAAAAATGAGTGCTTTGAGGTCCCTAAATAGCTAGAGCACTACGTGCGACCTGAAGTGTAGACTGAATTGGTCTGCTAAAGAAGCCTCTTCCTCAACGAGTTGATATCGCAGAGCGGGTACCACTGAACCCTAAAAGAACTCGAGGCCTCTTGGCCTCCCTATCCCCTCTCTCCTGATAACGGATATGATCTAGCCTCCTATCAATCTCCACAACCTGCTTGAATGGAGTATTAGTCTCCAACTCCCGAGCCATCCAAAATCTAAGACCATGTCCGAGTCCCTCAGTGAACTTGTGGACTCTCTTACTGACTGTAGAAACCAAAGCAGGTGCATCACGAGATAACTCACTAAACCTCATGGCATACTCAGGCACCGTCACAGTCCCTTGCACAACTGCTCAAACTCTGTGCGCAACACATCCCTGAGGGTCTATGGAACGAACTCCTTCAAAAATAGATCAGAGAATTGAGTCCAAGTAAGTGGCGCTACATCAGCTAGCCTACTTTCCTCATAAGTCTGCCACTATCTATAAGCCGACCCCGTCAGCTGGAAAGTAGTGAGGTCGACCCCACTCCCCTCCACTATACTTATAGTGCGTAGAATATGGTGACACTAGTCTAGAAAACCATGTGCATCCTCAGGAGTTGCACCCTTGAAAGTAGGAAGAAAGTACTTCTTGAATCTCTTAAGCCTCTTCTATTCCTTCTCTGATGCCACTAGCCTAACCTCAGGTTGAAACGCAATCACGGGTTGTACCGGAAAAACATTTGGAACCTGATCAACATGGGCCCGCTACTCTGGTGTACGGGCGACCGAAGTCTCAGCTCCTCCCCCAGCCTGAGAAGTAGCTGGTGCAACATGCATCAATCGGGCCTTAGCTAAGGTACCAAACATGCTCAGAAAATGTGCCAGAGTCTCCTGAACATGCAACTCGGGTGCCTGCTCCCCAACCGGAGCTATGGTGGCTCCTCAGTCGCTGCTCTGGCAGGTGCTCTAGTTATAGCACGTGCCCTTCCTTAGGCTCTTCCTCGGTCTCGACCTCTCGTGGCTCTAGCAGAGTGCACAAGTGTCTGCTCAGCTGATCCAGTAGTGCGTTTCCTCACCATCTGTGAGAGAATAGAAAGCCAAAGGCTCAGATTCAAAAATCAATAAATCCACATAATAAAGAATGAAAAAGGAGGAATTTTCCTAATAGTTCTGTAGTATCTCGTATATAAGTACAGATGTCTCCGTACCGATCCTCAAAACTCTACTAAAGTTGCTTATGACTCGTAGGACCTATGAACCTAGAGCTCTAACACTAACTTAGCACGACCCCAATTCCCATCTTTTGGATCGTGATGGCACCTAGTACTTAGGACTAGGTAAGCCTATCACATGGCAAGATCGACAGAACCAAACACTGACTTAAATAATAATGAAAGCTAAAAAGTGCTTTAACATAACCAAAAGCGAAAATACTTAATTCACATAAATCCCAAAACCAGTGCTGCCAAGTCATAAGCTCTATAAAGAATATATGCAGGATCTTAAAATACAAAACTATTTGGAAGTACAATAAATAATAGTAAGAAAATTAGCAGAAGGTGACTTCGAGGCCTGCGAGAAGAATGGCAGGTATACCTTGAAGACTCCACAGTAAATCTCAAATTAGATCCCTAATGACTGGCACGCTCAGAGGTACCTGGATCTGTATAAAAATGTATAGAAGCATAGTATGAGTGCACCACAACAGTACACAGTAAGTATCAAGACTAACCTCGGTGGAGTAGTAACGAGGTTTAAGTCAATACACTCACTAGACATAAAACATGTGTACATAGAATGTCAATATACAACTAACAACAAGAAGCATAAACAATTAATTAGCAACGAAGAGATAGCATGAGTTAACGCGGAAAATTAACCAAAAGAAGTAAAATGTAAAGTGAAATCAGTTAAGGAAATAATGATGTGTTCAAATCATCAGATTGTTCCAATAGAAGAGTATCAACAAGAATCACCCTCAAGTACCACACCTCATAATCACAAATCACAACTCAAAATTCACAAATCATCCTTATGCCGCTACATGAGCCTCACATTTAAAACAGTTTTTCCGAAATAGCTTCACACGCATAAGCCCCTTTATCCCGTCATGTGTACCTCACAATATAGTATTTCCCCTTACTAGCAACACGTGCATAAACCCCCTTATCTCGCCGCATGCGTATATACACATCACCCTTATGTCACTGCATGCGCATCTCAATCACATCACAAAAATCAACCGCACACCACGTTCTCATATTCCACAACATCGCTCTACAATAAAACCAATGCCACAACAATACATAGCCCACGATTCAACAACATTGTATAAAAGAATTACAACAACAACAACAATGAAACGGGAATAACTCAATAATAAAATGTGTTTCATATAACAACTTCAATTCAAGGCATATTAATAGTCAATGGGTCTAATCCGATCAATTACCATATATAAGCATGTGTACACGCTCGTCGCCTCATGTACACGTCTTTTTACATATTACAATCAATGCAAATAAACCAAATCTGAAGGGGTAACTTACCCCAAACAAGGTTAGGCAAGATTCTTATCTCAAATAGGCCAAATCAACACTCAAAAATAGCTTTTCCTTTAAATTTTACCTTTGCTCGGCTTAAATCTAACAAAAAATGACTTAATATCATCAACCAATGCAAGAGAAATATATTTCAATTAATAAAGTTAAGATTTATACATAGTTTTCCAAAAGTCAACCCTGGGCTCATCCGGTCAAAACTAGAGTCAAAGGTTAGATCTCGAATACCTATAATCCCACAAGTCCAAATATATGTTTTGTTTTCAAATCCGAGTCCAATTCGACTCTCAATTATCAAATTTTAATTTTTCAAAACATACTTAAAATTCTCGAAAACTTCTCTACAAATTTCATGGATTAGACGTTAAATCTCATAAATAATCAAGTTATGTAATCAAAAAAGGATCACAACCACTTGCCCAATAGTTGTGTATGAAACTTTTCACTAAAAATCGCCTCCTACCGAGTTTAGGATTTAAAAATATGATAAATAAAGCTAACTCCCGAAATCCCAACCTTTGTTCAGTTGCAGAAGTCGCAAATGTGACCTGGGGTTTGCAAATGCGAACCCCGCAATTGCGACAATTGCATCGCAAAAGTGATTCCTGTAGAAATCAGGAGCCCTAAAAGCGATCAATTGATCGCAAATGCGATAGTCCCTGCCTAGGAGCCCTAATCGCAAATGCGATCCAAAGTTTGCAAACGTGAAATCTGCAGTCCCCCAGCTCACCTTGCAAATGAGATCCCCATCTCGCAAATACGAACAATGTCTCGCATTTGCAAGACCTGCAACATCTGCCCAACACCATCAACTATGAAACATGACCAAACCAATCTGAAACGCATCCTAAACTCACCCGAGCCCCGAGGGCTCCATATCAAACATCCACACAAGTCTAAATATATTATACGAACTCGCTCGCGTAATCAAAACACAAAAATAATCCGGAACTAAGAATCACACCTCAATTCAAGCCTAATGAACTAATGAGCTTTCAACCTTCAAAACTCATGCCCAACCATATCGAATCAACTCGAAATGACCACAAATTTCGCATGCAAGTCCCAAATGACACAACACACCTATACCAACTCACAGAAGCAAAATCCGAACCCGATATCAATAAAGTCAACTCTCAGTCAAACCTAACAACTCTCAAAACCTTCAAATTTCCAAATTTCGTCAATTTAAGTCAAAACAACCTAGGAACCTCCAAATCCAAATTCGGACATATGCCTAAATGCAAAATCACCATACGTAACTGTTGGAATTATCAAAAATACTGTTTCGGAGTCGTCTACACAAAAGTCAAACTGTGGTTAACTCTTACAACTCATGCCTCCAACCAAGGGACTAAGTGTCCCAAAATCAATCCAAAACTCTCCCGAAACCATACCAACCAACCCTGCAAGTCATAAAATCTTAAATACACATAGGGGAAGCTTCAAAAGGGAAACGGGACTCAAATATACAAAATGACCGGTCGGGTCGTTACAGCACTATCTTTCAAAAAATACTCATATAGTGAAGACCTTAATAGTCTGCTGATCCTAATTACCATACGTAAACTATAGTTTGCCTAACTTTTATTTATAGCTACTATTCAATTTTTACTATAATATACGAAATGCAAGGGTGTATACAAAGGTATCGATTGTATTCGTTCATGCAACGAGTACAACCAAGGCCAAAACAAAAATATAGAAAAATAGGATACTCTCTTTGAGAGTCGAACTCAAGTCTCTGCTTACCAAGCGGGTGGTCTAACCAACTACCCTATGAGAGCTTGTTGCTCTCTTATTTCAGGTCAAACAATTAATCTCTTGATTCAGTACTACAAGTGGATTTTCTATAAAATTCAAATATAGTTACGAATGGTAATTTTCTGAAAGTAACTACGAATGGTAAATACAGTGTACACATTTGTTGTGTCGTGTAATGTTTCTATATTTATATGTGTGGTTGTTGATTATTCTAAATAAGTATTTGGAGTATTTGTTCATATACCAAATGCTCCAAATATATACAAAGAGCATACTAAGTTACTAACATCACAAAAAGGAAAAAGAATCGATTTTAATGATTAATTACATTTCGTATATGATTTGCCACGAAATAACGATAGACTTAAGATTCCATCACTTAATAAAAAAAATATTTAAAATAGTTATGAATTTGCAACAAAAAATGAAATTTATCTTAATATTGGCTTGAACATTTAGCAGTAAAATCTAGTTGCTATTAATATTATTCATGCTAATTTTTTAAAAATTATATTTTTCTAAAAAATATAAAATATATTTTTATTATATCTAGTTACACTATGAATTAGGAAGTTGCTATGGTTGATCTAAGTCAATGAAAAAATATAGTATTAAAATTCTTTTAAATAAGTATTATCTATAAGTTTCCAACTATATTTAAAAATAATAATAAAATTATATCTAATTAATGTGATAATAACTAATTATATAGAATTTAAACAAGTATAAACTCGTATCCAATTACATTATATAACTAATTAATATGTTTGATCTAGAATATAAAAAAGTTATAATGGTTTGTTCCTTTACTAATTTAATAATTTGTTAATATGCCAAAACTCATAGTACATCGAACTGACAATTGAGAATTTAATATGGCTCGGTACAAGATCAAAATTTTTCTATCTTGTGACTACTATTTTATATTTTAGCACTAAAGTAACTCTGTCAGCCGCGTCTGCGGCGTTGTTTCTGTGAGTTTCCCTTAACCCCCGCACTTGTAGCCAAAACTCCGCTTCCGCGAAAAATCCCAAAACTGCATGCCTTCGCTTCTTCACTCAAAATATCGTATTTGCGGACTCTCATATGCGCCAAAATTTCTTGCAAAGTTGAACTCCTCCTGCCCCAGCTATATTCTGCTTCTGCGGACTTCATCAACGTATCTGCGACTTCGCACCTGCGGCCAAATCTCTGCCGGTGCGACACACCAGAATCAGAATTGCCCACATGACACCAAACAATCTGAAATCAATCTGAAATACACCCGAGCGCCTCGGGATCCATTTCAAACACACCAACCAGTCTCATAACATAACACATATCCGCTCGAGGTCTCAAAAACTCAAAATAACTTCAACACCACAAATCGCACCTCAAATACAAGCTTTATGAATTAATCAAATTTGAACTTTTCAAAACTCATGGTGAACTACGTCTAACCAACTTGGAATGACCTCAAATTTTGCACACAAGTCCCAAATGACATAACGAACCTATTCCAACTCCTGGAACAACAATCCAAACCCGATAACATCAAAGTCAACTCCCGGTCAAACCTATGATCTTTCAAACCTTCAAATTTTTAATTTTTGCCAAATAGAGCCAAATCAACCTAGGAACCTCCAAATCCAAATCCGGGCATACGCTTAAGTTCAAAATCACCATATGAACCTATTGGAATCATGAAATCATCAATCTGAGGCCGTTTATACAAAGGTCAAACCTTGATCAACTCTTATAACTTTTTTTATCAAATCCACTAGGAAAGGTTCCTAGGGATAGTTTTTATATATATTTAAAACAAAAATAAAGTACCATAAGGTTTTACAAAATGCTAGGGCATAAAATTTAAAAATTACATAATCCCTAATACCAAATTTGAGCAAATAGCACTCAAACTTGGTATCACATGTTATCCTATGAAGTGAAGCAATTATTGACCTATCAAAGTAGTAACCAAGATGTACAAAAACTAGCCATGTAGTTGAATTCTGCTTGAGAAGCCATAATACCCAAAGAGTGTATGTGCTCTTCCACGTACGATCCTTTATCACTACCCAGATTTTAACAATCCTGGGCAATACAATTAGCCATGACCATAATGTGTATTTGCAAGCAAAAATCCTCCTAAATTATCACTCAAAACATAGACAGTCTACAGTCATCCAAACATATTGGAGTTTTGTCGTTGCTTCCCTTGATATTAATCGTGTATTCGCATATGTTGTCCTCTTGTGACTACGTACCTGCGATTCCCATGTCCAAACTCAGCCTCTCCAACATACCTCTTTAAGTATATGAGTTAGGTGAACGCATGAAATACCATAAGGTATAGTCAATTCACACACATTGTCCATTATGTCCAGTGTGCTACAAATTTGAGCAAAACTGGGCATGCAATCTTTGAACAAACACTTGTGTTTCCTCCAGCTGAGTCTCAATGCATTCTTAGCCTGAAAATTCTCTTGAGATAATATAGTAATGAAGTTTATTGGGCTTCTACTCCTCACTGCTTCAAATGTATCCAGTAGGTCATTACAATCAACCCATATGGTACCCGTTAGGAACAGAATTCTGGGCAGTGTCAAGTACATGGGATCCATTGTGCATGACACTCTCTCCCAAACTTGGGTGCTTGCCATTTCCAGTAGATAGTCTCGAATACTAGGGCTGTGTGTTTGCCTCACAAAAACTTCACCTTTGAAGACCATAGGAACACTTTCAAGCCCTAGCTTCTTCCTTTGATTCCTCGATTCCATGCTCGTGCTCAACTTCAATACTCATTCAAGGGAATGAGCACAGGGTGCTAATACCACCCTTTAAATTTGTATCAAAAGGCAAGGAATAAATACAATAACTTCTCCTGCAAAAAAGAACACAAGGTTAGTAGAAAAAATGATCATTGTGTCCTCCTCCCTAAGGACTTGAACATGGTGAACCAAGTTAATAGCTCCAGCCTTCTCCACCCCCTAGTACTCCTCTCCTCGCAACTCTTAATCTTAGGTATGGACATTGTAGTTTACCACTATTCACAATCCTTTTGCCTTGTATCTCCAATTTATCAAAACTATGCACTTCAATGTAGCCACTATCAAGATCATACTTAGCTAGGTAGTCAGCCAATCTGTTGCCCTCCATCATGATGTGTGATATTCTGATATTAGACCTCTCCATGATGCCCTTGATTTCCTCCACATATGCAACTACTGTCCAAGTTGCAATCCATGTGCTTTCAACAACATTTTTCAGTAGCATTGACTCGGTTTGCACCCAAATCTGCGTGTAGCCATGTTGTATATCGTATTTCAAAACTTCAAGAATAGCAAGTGTTTCAGCCTCAGTATTGGTAACCTCCTATATCTCTTTTCCCATAGCAAACCTAACATCTCCTTCTTCATCTTTTAGTACAAAACCAATCGAACTCCTGGCCGAGTTACCTCTTAATGCCCCATCCGTATTGACTAGTATCCACCCTTGAGTAGGAACTTCCCACAGCACTTTAGTCGGCTTCAAATGTGGAGTGTGATTCTCCATCATATGCAATACATTTGGCCATTTGTGTGGAACATTCTGCAAACTCGGCTTCCTTACTTTGACTAAGGCTTGTAGTGTAGTTGATACCTGATATATAACTCTACTAATTGAAATCGCTTCCCCATGCTTATATTTGTTCCTCCTCTTCCATATTTTCCACAAAATGATGGAGGGCGGTGCATGAAATATAGGTTTTAAGTCTTGGCACAACTTGGACAGACCAACATTTAGTTACTGCCTGTTGCAAGGAGAGCCTTTCCATTGATACTCCTGTATTTGAGAGAAAGTAATACCAAACAGTGTGAGCTGCATATGATCTATAGAAAACATGAGCTAATGTCTCCTCATCTGGATTTCAATAGCACCAACACCTCGATGACATAAAATAGCCCCGCCTTCTGAAGTGATCATCAAGTGGTAGCCAGCTTTCCAAACCTTCCACATGAAAAAAGCAATCTTAAAAGGCAGTCCTTTCACCCACATGTTCTTAAATGCAATCCTCGGATCTCTTCTCCTCCTAGTGTATTCCCAAGCAGATTTGACCGTGAAGTCAGCTCTAGCCTCCAACATCCAATAAGGTCATCTAATTCATCATGCATTACTGGAGGTTTAATATTCTCAATGATACAAAGTGTAAGATGATCTAAACCCTACCCCTCCTTCTTCACATGGCAAGCTTAATGTTTCCCAAGAAGACCAGTGCATTCCTTTACCACCAACTGCATTACTCCAGAAAGACGGTGCAAACATCTTATGCAATTTATTAATGACAAATAAGGGAGGGTTCACTGCTGACAACAAATATATTGGCATGCTTTGCAATTAATGTGTTATCAAAATTGCTTGACCACCAATGGAAAGAAGTTTACCTTTCCATGATTGTAAGTTTTCCAGAATTTTGTTGATAAGGCCATGATAGTAGTATGTTCTCCTTCTTGCATAAAATATAGTACAACCAAAGTATGTGAAGGGAAACTCCTGTCTACCTATTCTTATGATCCTTTGAACCTTATTCACCAATGCACTACTTGTAGAATGATGCATGTATACTGCTGATCTAGCCTTATTGATCAACCGTCCAGAAGCCACCTCATGAGCACTCAAAACCTATATGATCAATTGTAATGAAATTGCATCTGAGGATAAAAAGATTATGGTATCATCTGCATATACAAGATGATTGATCATTGGACTCCAATTTGGTAACCCAAACCCACAGAAATAAAGATTCAAGTGAAGTGCATTCAATCCACTTGACAATGCCTCAACAGCTAGAATGAATAGAGTAGGTGACAAAGGGTTACCTTGTTTAACTCCTCTAGTAGATTTGAAAAATCCATAAGGCTGGCCATTAATCAACATTGAGTACCAATTAGTTGCAACATTGCCATAAAAAATCCCAATGAATCTCTCACAGAAGCCTATTTTCCTCAGCACTTTAGTCATGAATAGCCAAGATAGTCTATCATATGCTTTGGTCATGTCTAACTTGATCACCACATTTGGTCTTGCCCTTGTTCTTAGTCTAATATCAGTTATTATTTCTTGAGTCAATAGCACATTCTCCACTATACTCCTCCCTTTAACAAATCCAGCATGTTCATCTGATATCAGTGTAGGTAACAAGTTGACTACCCTTTCATGGATAACCCTTGAGAACACCTTGTTAATTAAGTTTCTAAGACTTATAGGTCTCATGTCAGAATATGTGACCACTTCCTTTTTCTTAGGCAACAGTACTAAAGTTTGTGTGACTGATAAACTTAGGTAGTTCCTGGTCTTTGATAAAGTCTGTCACCATAGTATACACATCATCTCCTGTGATCTCTTAGTAGCAATGAAGAACTTCCTAGTGAAGCCATCATGTCCTCCTGCACTTTTCCCATTTAGCCCAAACACATCGTGCTTGACCTCCTCTCTTGTAGGTTGTCTTACCAAGTCTTGGTTGTGCTCCATAGTGACCATATTAGGAATATGATCAATGATCCCAAATGCAGTAGGGACAACATCTTCGTGAAACTGAGCAGTAAAGAATCTTACTGCCTCTTCAGCCATTTGTTCATTGCCTTCAATCCAATTTCCTTCTGCATTTTGAATCCTCTTCATCTACAATTTTCTTCTCCTTCCATTCACTTGAACATGAAAGAATCTAGTATTGTGATCACCATCTATAAACCAGGTCATACCTGATTCCAAAATTCTTCCTCAAGTGATAAGAATTTGACAAGTTCTGCTTGTACTTTATGAAGTCTTTCCCTATTAATCTGAGTAGGATTGAGTTCAAATTAAGCTTCATGCACCATCACCACCTCTTCTAAGCTAGGAATTTTCTAGAAAATATCTCCATAAGTAGCCTTGCTCCATGTTGATATTGCCTTCTTTAACTTCTTCAATTTGTGATTGAATATGATAAAGGGATTAGCACTAAAATCAAGCTGCCAGTTTTCCTTCACCACATCTTGAAAAGTTGCATGATCTGTCCAAAAGTTTAGGAATTCGAACTACTTCCTAACAGGAATAACATCTGGATCACACTTGATTAACAAGGGGTTGTGGTTAGATTCAATTTTGGACAAGTGCGTGATCTCCACCCCTGGAAATAACTATTGGAATTCTTCATTGGATAGCACTCTATCTAGACTTTTAAGGATACAATCATCCTCAGCTCTATCATTCCACCATGTAAAAGTGCTTCCTTTGAAACCAAGATCATGTAAGTTGCACGTATTGATACAATGCCTGAAGTCATCTACTTTATTCGAAGCTACCGGAAGTCCACCAAATTTCTCCTCCTAATCCCAAATTACATTAAAGTCACCACCAATAATCCATAGAGATCTCATATCGCAAGCCAAAGCATATAGTGTATCCCATAATTTTATTCTCTCTATGGCATCATATTTGGCATACACTAATGTAAGTATGATCTCTTTTTGCGAATTAAAGTCAAACAACTTAAGAGTCAGCTATCGAACCATGTCAATAAGAACAGTAACCTCATAACCATCATCAACAAAGGCCCATATTTTATTAGAAACATTCACAATAGCCTAAGCAAAACCAATCCTTCTTCTATTACTTTCCAGTTTCCTCGTTTGTTGCATTGGTTCTATCAGCCCCACAAATCTAAATTGATGTTGTCTATGCATTGTAATAAGCCTTTCAAAGGCTTTCTTGATTTTTACAGACCTAATATTCCAATTGATAGCATTCATAGCTAAACATTGGATTTAGAGACTATCCTTCTTGTTTGCACTCCAGTGCCAGGGACACTAATATTTTCTTTTGTTGCCTCTTCTTGCCTTTGCCAACTGATTTCACCTTCTCTATTTTCTTGGGTGATAGATCACCTTGTTGTGCCACATTTATGAAGTTATGGACAGTTGATTCCTCGTCCATGTCCTTTACACTTCTTGCATCATTCTCTTCTTCTTGGATCAATTGTTGTTGCTTTGTTATCCTATTCTTTCAAGGTTTAGGGACTAGTGCTTTATCTCCGTTTTGATCCATAGGAGCTGGGGATATATCTGTTACCTTCTTTCCAGCTATATTGGTGTCCTTAGGCATCAAATGAGGCCTAGGGTTTACTATTGCTAGGGTTACATCAAGTTTTTTAGGGCTGGGGTTACTTTCTTGAGTTTGTGCTGGTGGATTTGTAATTTTAGGTTTGTGTGGAGGTTTAGGACTTAGCTCAGCATCTCTCTTAACACCTGATTCCACGACTATGCCACTCTTATCACCTGTAGTATGTTCTTCTATAGGTAATACTTCCTCAGCAAGATCATCTTCATCAACAAACTGTACCACATCTTCTAAATCTTCACCACATGATTGAATAATATCTTCTACATCTACCTGCTCACCTTCAGAGTGAAATTCACCTTCTTCTTCGGATTCTTCTTCCACCTGTTCACTCCATAATTGTCCTAGTTGCAAATTTCCATTACCTAAAGTTTGTGAAGGAACCTCTTGGCAGGACTGATTAGTTGTAACTAGTTGAGGAAAATATGCTCCCTTTTGTTCCTTGTTAACACTATTAGCATTGTGTTCATTACCTTGGACTGCATTGGTAGGTACAAAGGTCCTATTCACCCATTTAGTTGTTGTTTCTTTTTGTACTCCTTCAGTAGTTCCATTCCCATTCTTCTTAAGACTAGCATTCTTTCCTTTTTCAAGCTTATCAATCGCAATTAACGCAGGCATGAAGACAGCAGCCGTTGGGTTCAATCTCCCAGTTTCAATAGGATTAGGTCTAGGGCTTCTTTGAGTAACAATTTTCTCCACTAAAACCAACTGATTATTATCTTCCTTCTTCACTTTTTCCACCTCTAAAGCTCCGAATTTATTTGTTGTTTGAACCTGCTAGGCACCTCCATTAACTGGGACAATTTCTTTCCTAGTTTTATTTTTCAAATCATCTTATTTTCTCGTGTTCTTGACATGATTGTCCCTCACCTCCTTCCATTGCTCACCTACATTACCAACTACTCTTCCACTTGTAAGGATCCTTAATGGACCCTTATTGTTTTCCTTTTTTCAACATTACCAGTTGCAGACTTTTGTTTTTGTCATGAACCATTAATTCTGGATGTAACCTCCAACAATCAATCTCATCGTGTCCTTGTAGCCTACACTCTTTGCAATATATAGGTAGAAAATCATATTAAATTTTTACCCATTCCATCCTTATTTCCCTAGTAGACTCATTCTCTATATCCATACACACTTTCTTGGGCAAGTCAATTAGAAGATCAACAAGGACTTTAACTCTGACACAACTAGATCATGTGTTATTTATAGTAGCCATATCGAGGTGTAACGGTTTCCCTACTACTAAAGTTAAAGAGAACAAACATTCCTTCACAAAATATGTTGGTAACAAGCTTGGAAAAGATATCCAAGCCATAGCCATTGGAGTTTCTTCCCCTACTTTGAACTTTGCACCATATATTAGCGGCCTCATTTGATATTCATAACCATCCTTGGCTTTAACATAATAAGCACTCTTTGACGTAAGATTAATAAAATCTTCCCATAATGTCAATCTAATAAGAACATGCCTATCTCTAAAAAGCCAACATCGCATTCACCTTTGATTTTACATTGAACTAGGATAATTCTACGTAACTCTTGTAATTCTGACCATCCATAAGAGAACTTACCCATAACTGCGCATTGTAATCCCTCAATAACATTCATACGATCAACTTATGTTTCCGTAAACTTAACAAAAGGTTGTCCATATGCATGCAAGAAAGTAGCTCGTCTAATTGGTATTGGATCAACAATAGCCTGGGCAGTCGAGTTTACATGCATTGGCGAGTTTAAAGAATTAGGTCTAAGGATTTTTGAGTAATCTAGGGTTGGATTTGTTGGATTGGTGTTCGAGGGCTAGGAATTAGTCATGGGAGGCTGGCTGCTCGCCGACTAGATTGGCCATAAAGAGACTGTCGCCGGTGGTCGCCCTAAAATCGCCCTAAATCATATGAGAGAGAAGAGAGTGCCAATCTATTATCCTGCCTAATCTTATGTGATGGAATACTCTTATAACTTAAGCTTCCATCCTTGCAACTAAGTAGGCATTTGGACATGAATTCTAATTGTTGTTTTTTTCAAATTTGGAATTTCACTAAACTTTGAATTGAAGCTGAAGTTGTGTTTGGTTATAATTTTTGTAACATATTTGGATGTCTTTTTTTCAACATATTTTGCAACTAAACACTAGCAAATTTTCCATTTTCAATTGAAAATCAAATTTGAAAATGCATTTTCAAGTGAGATTGGAAAAATTGTAAGATTTCGATAACCAAACATTGTTTTCAAAAAGAAATTTGAAAAAAGGAAAATTTTCTTATGTCCAAACGGGCTCTAAGTTTTCCAATTTACTCCAAAGCATCCCCGAAACCAAAACCAACCATCCTCGCAAATCACAAAACTACAAAGAAGCATACAGGAAGAATCAAAATAAGGAAACAAGGCTCAAATACACAAAATGACCGGTCGGGTCATTACATTCTTCCCCTCTTAAACAAATGTTCATCCTCGAATGAGTTTAGAATCATACAGGTGATATTAAGAAGATGAGGATATTTGTTCCGCATATCATGCTCGCTCCCAAGTCGCCTCCTTGACCGGATAACATCTCCACTAAACCTTCACAGATGAAATATTCTTTGACCTCGGCTTGCGAACCTGCATATCCAAGATGGCCACCGGCTCCTTATCATAAATCAAATCCTTGTCCAACTGCACTGAGCTGAAATCCAACACATGTGACGGATCCTCAACGAATTTCCAAAGTATGAAAACATGAAACACCGGATAAACGCCTGATAAGCTGAGTGGCAAAGCAAGTCTGTAGGCCACCTCACCCACTTTCTCTAAACCCTCAAAAGGACCAATATACCGAGGGCTCAGCTTTCCCATATTCCCAAATATAATCATTCCCTTCATGGGTGAAAATCTGAGTAGGACCTTCTCACCCTCCATGAATGCCATATCACGAGCTTTTCTATCAGCATAACTCTTCTGCCTAGACTGCGTTGTACGAAGACGCTCCTATATCAATTTTACCTTCTCCAAACCATCATGAACCAAGTTTGTGCCCAATAATCTAGCCTCACCCAACTCAAACCAACCAACCGGAGAATGACATCGCCATACAAAGATATTTTGATGATCGACTGATAGTTGTTGTTGTATGCAAAATTTGCTAATGAAAGAAAATGATCCCACTAACCTCCAAAATCTATGACACGGGCTCTCAACATATCCTCCAAATTTGAATGGTCCGCTCAGACTGCCTGTTCGTCTGGGGGGAATGCGGAGCTCAACTCAACCCGCATGGCCAACTCACCCTGAATAGCCCTCCAGAAATATGAAGTAAAACAAGTGCCTTGATCCGAGATAATAGACAGAGGCATACCATACAAGCAGACAATCTTCATAATGTTGATCTTAGCCAAGTGCTCTGAAGTGTAGGAAGCATAACTAGAATGAAATGTAAAGAATTGTTTAGTCTGTCCACAATGACCCAAACAGCGTCAAATCTCCTCAATGTCTGTGGCGAACCCACCACAAAGTCCATAGCGATGCGCTCCCACTTCCACTCTCGTATTTGAATCTTCTGAATCAAACCACCAGGTCTCTGATGCTCATACTTGACCTGCTGACAATTCAAATACCGAGCAACATATCCAACAATGTCTTTCTTCATCCTTCGCCACCAATAATGCTGCTTCAAATCACAGTACATCTTTGCAGCACTCGAATGAATAGAATCCAGCGAAATATGATCCTCCTCAAGAATCAACTCTCTCAACCCATCCACATTAGAAACACAAATCTGGCCTTGAAACATACCATCATCACCAATAGGCACTTCCTTAGCACCACCTCGCAGCACCGTTCCTCTAAGATAAGAAAATGGGGATCATCATACTGATGAGCCTTGATGCACTCAAACAAAAATGATTGAGATACAATACAAGCAAGAACCCTGCTAGGCTCCCATACATCCAATATCACGAACCTGTTGGCCAAAGCTTAAACATCCATAGCCAAAGGACTCTCCCCAACTAGAATAAATGCTAGACTCCACATACTCTCTGCCTTTCTACTAAGGCATCTGCTACTATATTGACCTTTCTCGAATGATAAAGAATGATGATATTATAGTCCTTCAATAGCTCCAACCATCTCTGCTGCCTCAAGTTCAAATCCTTTTGCTTGAATAGATGTTGAAGACTCTGATAATCAGTATACACCTTACAAGACACGCCATATAAGTAATGCCTCCAAATCTTGAGCGCGTGTTAGGTGCTAACTCCAAATCATGCACTGGGTATTTCTTCTCATGGGCCTTCAACAACGTGTATGCAACCACCCTACTGTCCTGCATCAACACACACCCAATGCCAACATGTGAAGGTAAAACCAATATTGGAGCCATAGACAAAGCTTTTTTGAACTTCTGAAGCTCTTCTCACACTCATCTGACCACCTAAACGAAGAACTCTTCTGAGTCAACATAGTCAATGGGGCTGCAATAGATGAATATCCCTCTACGAAGTGATGGTAGTAACCTACCAAACCCAAGAAGCTCCTGATCTCTGTAGCGTAGAAGGTCTGGACTAACTTTGAACTACCTTAATCTTCTTTGGGTCCACCTTGATCCAATCACTAGATGCCACATGACCCAAGAATTCCACCGAGTTCAACCAATACTTGCACTTGAAAAACTTAGTATATAGCTTCTTCTCTCTCAAAGTCTAAAGCACGGTCCTAAAATGTTTCCCATGCTCCTCCCCACTACGGGAAGACACCAATATTTCATCAATGAATACAATGACAAACGAATCCAAACAAGGTTGGAACACACAGTTCATCAAGTGCATGAAAGTTGCTGGGTCATTAGTCAGCCCAAATGACATCACCAAAAACTCATAATGCCCATAACGAGTCTAGAAAGTAGTCTTAGGGATGTCTGATGCCCTAATCTTCTACTGGAGATACCCCCTTCTTAAGTCAATCTTCAAGAACACCCTAACACCCTGAAGCTGATCAAATAAGGCATCAATGCGTGGAAATGGATATTTATTTTTTATGGTCACCTTGTACAACTGTCGGTAGTCAATACACAATCTCATAGACCCATCCTTCTTCTTAAAAAACAACACCGGCGCACCCCACGGTGAAACACTAAACCTGATGAACCCCTTATCCAGCAACTCTTGCAAATATTCCTTCAATTCATTCAACTCTGCTGGAGCCATACGATACGGAGGAATGGGGATAGGGGGCGTGTACGGTGCCAAATCAATGCCGAAATCAATATCTGTATCGGGTGGCATGTATGATAGACCTGCTAGAAACACATCCATAAACTCCGTCACTATTGGAAATAACTCAACAATAGGAGTATCAACACTAACATCTCTGGAAAAGGCTAAATGTGCTAAACATCCCTCAACCATCTGTTGAACCTTCAAAAATGAGACCACTCTACTAGGAGTGCAACCAAGAGAACCCTTCCACTCCATTCTCGGCAACCCCAGCATCGCCAACATCACAGTCTTAGTATGAAAATCCAGAATAACATTGAACGGAGATAACCAATCCATACCCAAGATCACATCAAAATCTATCATATCTAATAATAAAAAATTTGATCTCATCTCAAAACCACAAATAATGACCACACACGATAGATACATTCAATCCACCATAGTCGAATCACTAACACGTGTAGACACATACACAAAAGCATAAAGAGACCCATGAGGCATATCCAGACAAGAAGCAAAGTATGATGACACATATGAATAAGTGTAACCAGGATCAAATAATACTGAAGCATCCTTGTGGCACAGAGAAATAATACATGTAATCACTGCATCAAAATCAATGGCCTCGTTCCTCCCTTGGAAAGCATAGCATTTGGTCGTACCTCCACTAGACTGAGCTCCCCCTCTAGGACGACCACATCCTGGATGACCTCCACCCCGAACTGGCCGAGCTGGTGGTATAGAAACCGGCGCGGGAATCGTAGTCTAACCACCCTACTAAACTGGACCTCTGTAAAAATAGGGGCAATACTTCCTGACATGCCCCAACTCTTCAAACTTATAGCAGCCTCTAACTGGAATGAATACGAGGCCTGAGTCGGACCCCTTGAACTAGAATATCCACTAGAAGAACCAGGTACTGATGAACCCTAAATAGATAGAGTGTGATGAGAACTCTGTGTTCGAAGTGCATTGAATAAAGACTACACAAAAGCTCCTAGACTAGGTGGCAGTGAATGATAAGATAGCCTGCTAGACTGGCCACCCCCAAATTGACCTCAGCCTCCAGACGAGGCACCATTGAAACTCCTTGAACGTCGAGACCTCTTGTTTGTAACCTGCAGCATCTCTCTGATCTCAATGCGAATGCACTCAATATGACACACTATCTCCACAAGCTGGTGAAAGGGAGTACCGGTTTCCACCTTTATAGCCATAAATTTACGAATACCATGATGAAGACCATCGATGAATCTCATCACTATCTCCTCCTCAGTAGGTATCAAAATAATATCATGATAGGACAGCTCTGTGAACCCATCTCATACTCAGTAACTGACATCGGACCCTGCTAAGGGTACTCAAAATGCCTCCTCAACTCCTCTCTCCTAGTGCGGGGTATAAATGCACCAAAAGGACCCTGGAGAATTGAGCCCAGGTAAGAGGAGGTGATCTTGCTGGTCGACCCATCTCATAAACCTGCCATCACCTCTTGGTTGTACCCTACATCTGGAAGGCGGTAAAGTTAACTCCATTGGACTCAACGAGTCCCAAATTGCCAGAATCTCATGGTAACGATCTAGAATCCTTGAGCATCCTCTGAAGGCATACCACTGAAGTGAGGAGGATGCAGCTTCGTGAACTTATCGAACCTCTTCAGCTTAACATCTAACATCATGGGCCCATCCTCAAGCTGCGGGGCAATAATAGGCTGAACTCCCACAACTAGTAACACTGCTGAAGTCTATAACCATGGGCCACCTGCTCTAGGGTACGAGTAGCCGGAGTCTGCGCTCCGGACCCTGCGTGGGAATTAATAGTAGGAGATGCTCGTACCTGAGCAAAACTCTTGAACAACTCGACTATACAGAACAAAGCATCCAGAACAGCTGGAAAACCAAATAGGCCCTGGTTAACTTGAGCTCGTACCTCTAGCTCACCATCATAGTCGTGAACCCGATCCTCAATAGGAGCTATTGCTGGCCCCACAGCAGCTGCTTGAGCAGGGGCTCTAGCTGCGGCCCCTGCTCTGCCCTTACCTCGGCCTCTTGCGGCCCTAACTTAAGGTACCGGCACCTACTCAACTACAATTGATGATTGTGTCCTCACCATCTGTGAGAGAATAGAAAAGCAAGGATTTAGACTTAGAGGTAAATAGATATGCACGGCAGAGAATGAAAGAAAGTGAAGTTTCCTAATAGCCATGTAGCCTATGTACAGACGTTTTCGTACCGATCCGCAAGATTTTACTAGACTTGCTCATGACTCGTGACACCTAAGCAATCTAGGGCTCTGATTCCAACTTGTAACGATCCCAAATCCCACCAAAGTCGTGACAACGCCTAACACTTCTTGATAGGCAAGCCAACATTCAATATACAAAAATAAACTTCAATAACAATAAGAAAATAGTCTCAAATGCGGAACACAATAAATAATAGTAGCAATATAGCAATACAACTGCAATATCATCCCAGAACCAGGTGTCAACGAGTACATGAGCTCTATAGAATAATAAGTACAACAGTATGAATAACGATACAATAATATCTGAAGTACATAAATAGTAATAACCAAAGTAAAGGAAGGGACTCCATGGCATGCGGACGAAAATAGCAGCGCTATCATGAAATCACCAACAGGAACCGGTGCAACTCTCCAACACTCAATTCTATCAGCGGCACCTGAATTTGCACATAAAGTGCAAGGTGTAGTATGAATACAACCGGCCATATATACTCAGTAAGTAGCAAGTCTAACATTGGATTGAAGATAGTGACGAGATTGGCAAAGTCCGCTACTCACTTTGAACAATCAACAATAATAGTAACAACATAATAACAATAATAATAATAATAATAATAATAATAATAATAATAATAATAATAATAATAATAATAATAATAATAATAATAATAATAATAATAATAATAATAATAATAATAATAATAATAATAATAATAATAATAATAATAATAATAATAATAATAATAATAATAATAATAATAATAATAATAATAATAATAATAATAATAATAATAATAATAATAATAATAATAATAATAATAATAATAATAATAATAATAATAATAATAATAATAATAATAATAATAATAATAATAATAATAATAATAATAATAATAATAATAATAATAATAATAATAATAATAATAATAATAATAATAATAATAATAATAATAATAATAATAATAATAATAATAATAATAATAATAATAATAATAATAATAATAATAATAATAATAATAATAATAATAATAATAATAATAATAATAATAATAATAATAATAATAATAATAATAATAATAATAATAATAATAATAATAATAATAATAATAATAATAATAATAATAATAATAATAATAATAATAATAATAATAATAATAATAATAATAATAATAATAATAATAATAATAATAATAATAATAATAATAATAATAATAATAATAATAATAATAATAATAATAATAATAATAATAATAATAATAATAATAATAATAATAATAATAATAATAATAATAATAATAATAATAATAATAATAATAATAATAATAATAATAATAATAATAATAATAATAATAATAATAATAATAATAATAATAATAATAATAATAATAATAATAATAATAATAATAATAATAATAATAATAATAATAATAATAAAAGGGAAAGTAGCTCAATAATAACATGTTCAACTTATTCACATTAACAGGAAATAGGTATCATTTCCGATCAGATCAGCTAAGTGATGAATTTTGAGGTATAAAATTTCAGTTAGCATAATAAAATATAAATCTTTATGCCTGCATGACAAGTAACAATGCCAAAATCATCGAATCTACAGTGTAATCATCAAATAAACACACTCTCATCATTGTACGGGTGCCTAGCATAAAACCCCTTACTCAGAACATACCAAGTTCTTGTACTCACATGGCCCAAAGACCATGGGTTATCACCTAACTCCCCAGGGGAGGATCTTAGCCAAGCGATGATCGAATCAAAAGTCAATGATCATCATAACATAGTCCAAATGGCTTGGTGCGCGCATCGCCTTATAATCAATACCACTCAGCCCAATAGGGGGTCTGGCATACGCGTCACCTCAATATTAATATCAATGCAGCTCTACGGCCCCAGTTCAGTCATTAATCCGCTCAAATCACAAAATTTCAATATCTCATAGTATTAGAAATCAATAAACCGCACAAGTTATACTAACGTTCCACAAAGACACTTAAACCCTAGTACTCAAGTAAGAAAACTACAACATGTGAGATATCCGGTAAGAAGTACACATAAATGATGATATAACACATAAATATAATATCATGACAAAAGAAAATATGACTACAATCAAGCAAATAGCTCAACATAGCAAAATAGCCATATCATATCTCAAACAGATAAGCACATAGCCTAGATATGATTTCTAGCATTAATAATAGTCCAAGTAGTCGTCCAAGTAACGAAAATATGGTAGCACAAAGGCATGATAGCAAAATAAGACAAATAATTGCCTAAGGTATACTCGGATCATGAATAACCACAGTGTACGCAAATACGCTCGTCACCACATACGCGCATCACCCCTACACATAGAAAACATCGAAATCTATGGGGAAAATAATCTCAAGCCAAGCCTTGACAAGATACTTACCTCAAAGTGCGAGAATTAACACTCCAAAAATCCCTTGCATCTCGAATCGGTTCCGGATAGATCAAATCTAACCAAAACAACCCAATAACGTCAAACAACGCTATAGGAAGCGATTCCAAGTAATAAAGCTACAATCTTTATCAAATATCAAAAAGTCAATCAAAATGTCATCGTGCTTGCGCCTCGGAAACCGACAAAAGTCACAAATCTCGACTACCCGTTCGAATACAAGTCTAAATAAATAAGTTTCATCCAAGTCCGACATCAAATCGGGGTTCAAATCCCAAAAGATCACTCTCCAAAATTTCTTACGAAAACCCCAATTTTGTCCCTTAGATTTCACCAACCAAACATCAAAATCATGATAGAATCATGATTAACAATTAAATCCAAGTGGCTGAAAATCGCCTCCAAAATTGCCCCACTCTGAGCTCCCAATCTCAAAATATGATAAGATGAAGCTAACACTCGATAAAAATATGCATTGCCTAGTTATCTCGCACATGCGACTTTCCAGCCTTCCGCGGCATCACTTTTGCAAGAAAATACTCGCTTCTGCAAGTTTCACTTAAACCTCGCACCTGCGGCTAAAGCTCCTCTTCTACAAAAAAATCCCAAAACTGCATGCCTTTGCTTCTGCGCTCAAAATACTGCATCTGCAGACTCGCAGATGTACCAAAATTCCTTGCATCTGCGAACTCCTCCTACCCCAGCCATACTTCACTTCTGCGGACTTCATCAATGCATCTGTAACCTCACACTTGCGGCCAAATCTACGCAAGTGTAACACACAAGAACTAGAACTACCCATATGCCACCAAACAATCATAAATCAATTCGAAACACACCCGAGTCCTTCGGGACCCTGTCCAAATACACCAAGCAGACCCATAATATAACACAGACCCACTCGAGGTTTGAAACACTCAAAATAATATCAAAAATATAAATCACACCTCAATTCAAGCTTAATGAACTAATTAAACTTTAACTTTTCAAAACTCTTGTCGTACCACGTCTAACCAACTCGGAATAATAATCCAAACCCGATAACTTCAAAGTCAACCCCCGGTCAAACCTATGAACCTTCAAAACTTTCAAATTTCTAACTTTTACCAAACAAAGCCAAATAACCCTAGGAACCTCCAAATCTAAATCAGGACATATGCCTAAGTCCAGAATCACCATATAAACCTACTGTAACTATTAAATTACTAATACAAGGTCATTTACAGAAAAGTCAAACATCAGTCAACTCTTATAACTTAAGCTTTCAACCTTGGAATTAAGTGTTCTAATTCATTCCAAAACTTCCCCGAAACCAAACCAACCATCCTCGCAAGTCACAAAATAACAAAGAAGCATACGAAAAGCATCAAAATAGGGGAACGAGACTCAAATACACAAAACGACCACCGGATGGTTACAATAAACCTTGTTGATGGTCAATTTCATAAGTCTGGATTTGAATTTGAATGGCATAATCAATGAGAGAAAAATGAATGTTGTAGTTCTCTCTTCGATTATGAAAGTTGTTAGACCAGGACTATTATGTAGTGTCATATATGCTTCGAATGCTCATAAAGTTTGGGAGGATTCGGAAAAAAGGTTGACAAGGTAAATGTTTTATCGTTCTATATCTTCATAAGGATATTCATACGTTATCCCAGGAGGCTATGACTATAGCAAATTATTTTTAAAAACCGTGGTGTCTTTGGGATGAGTTGTATGCTCTCATGCTTTGCCCTAACTGTCCATGCCTAGAGCCCAAGAAGCATGCTCGGCAATGTGAGTATCATAGGCTTTTTCAGTTTCTCTATGCCTTAATGGATCATACTCACAATCAAGGAGCCAAATTATGATAATCTCCCTAATTCAAAGCATCAACAAGGTAGGATTATGTGACGACTCCTAGGAGTAGTGCTTGTCACTACATCTAGCTTCCTATGTCACCTACACCAATATCAAGCTACTCTACAAGTAGGCATTGTTAGCCTACTAAGCTCTAATAGAACCTAGGACTTTTAAAGAAGTAGTTGTGGATCCAAAGTGGATACAGGCAATGAAGAAATTTCTACTTTAGAAACTAACCACACGAGTAGTCCATACATGCGCGATGCGCGATCAATATTAATTAACATAAATTGTGATCGGGCTGGTTTGAACATATTAGATCATATTACTTTAATAAATTTCAATTTTCATCTTATTTGTCAATATGATATACCCAATAATACAATTTCTATTAAATTAAAGGGACTTATATAGTCATTGAAGAACTTTTTTGTATCTATTATCCAATGTTTAGTATTTTTACATTGTTAATAGAAATTTTTATTAGCGAATTACTTTGTTTAATATTTTTGTCTGCTCGCTTTATTTTTGTAATATAAGAGAAGATATATATTTTATTAACCTTGAATATTTTTTATTTTAAATTTTATTTTGTTGTTGTTAATAATATTATTATAAAATATTTTATTTTATTATTTTATAGATATTTAAATTTAAAAATAATAACCAACAACTCATTATTAACTAAATAACTAATTATTAACTACTTATGCCATGTGATTTCTTTCTAAGATGCCACTTGGCTTAATGAGAGGGCTTTTTCCTCTCCTTTTAATAATAGATAGATATGGAGTATAGTAGATCTTCCTCCTGGAAAAGTCCCTATTGGTTTCAAGTGGATGTTCAAGTTCAAATATAAGTTTTTAAAGAAAATAGAAAGATGCAAGGTCAGATTGGTGGCTAAAGGCAGCGATTAGAGGGAGGGTCTTAACTACATGTACAGAAACCTTTTCTTTAGTTGCCAAAATAGTGACAATGAGGTCTATTTCTGCTCTTGCAGCTTCTAGGCAATGGGTGATCTATCATATGAATTTTCATAGTGCATTCCTAGATGGGGATCTCCTAGAGAAAATATGCACGCATTTTCCTGACGGTTTCCCAGACGGGCGGCGAGGGGGGAATCTAAAAGTCTGCAAACTATATAAATTTTATATGGTCTAAAACAAGCACTAGAACAATGGAACAAGAAGTTAACATAATCCTTGATACAAATGGGGTTTCAGCAAATTCATTTTGAGTACTCTAGAAGGTTGACAGTGATCAGGTGGCAATCTAAGTGTATGTTAAAAGTTTGCTAAACCTGAGCAATAATCAATTCCTTGCTAAATCATACAAGAGAAGGACTGCAGACTAAGTTTAAAATGAAAGACTTATGAGAGTTGAAATTATTTCTAGAAAATTAATTTGTAAGATCCAAAAAGGGGATTGTGTTGTGTCAAAGAAAGTATGATCTACAACTCATTGCTGATTCAAGGCTAGGTGGAGTAAAATCAGCTGACACTCTTCTTGAGATGAACCAGAAATTAACCTTTGAAGAGTATGATATATAAGCGTATAAAGAGTGATTGTCACGGGCCCAAATCCTTACGTTGTGTAGCGGCACCTGCTCGCCCGTGCGGCGCCCACGGCTCCCCTCGCTGCGGGCCAGCCTACTTCCTTTGTCCCAAGATTCCCTGAGCACGATCCTATGGCTGTTGGTGGGGCTCGCCCGTAGGCTCGCCCCAACTCTTGCCGCCCGTAAGATGCCTAGGTCCTTGGCCCTAGACATGTCATGGAGCTTCATCTTAGGATCACAATCCATGCGCGCCATCGGGGATTGGCTTAGGACATGCCTTGTCCTTAGCCCAAGAATGAGCATCGCTTCCGCATGCACAGCCTAATCCTCAAGCTTGACACTCGCCTAGTGCATCCGCGACTAACTCGTGCCTCGTCCGAGTAAGGAAATCTTTAGCCCTTGGCCATTGTCATGTGCGTCTTTCGTGCCATGCCCATACATAGCCCTCTTGCAGCATGCTTCCATTCCGTAGTAGTGCAGTGTTGCCCACACCTGCACCTTTAGGCCAACGGACCTTTGGTTAAACCCAAGCCATGCTCACAAGTTGACACATGATGCCCCTATGACAGGTGCGTTAAGTATCCAATCGGCACAGAGGTCTCGTTCCAACATTCGGCAGCCCGCGGGGCTGGCCGTTCCACACATCGAGCCTCCAGCACCACTTTGATGCCCAACACTGGCCCGAAGGCATCGCGACGTCAATACGAGTTACCAAACTTGTATGGATACCTTTGAGACTCCTTTGAGTCATCTAGGCAGGCCCTTGAGGTTGCCCCCAAGGCAGCTCATTCGATATGGCTCGGTGGCAGCACGTATGGGGGAGGCAGGTCGGAGCTTTAATCACCTATACCCCTCTTATATATGCTTAAAATTAAAAAGCCCAAGTTGTCCGAGTAGACTGCTCTACATCAGACCATCAAAAGGACCTTTTCTCACCAGTTCTTGGCCGAAATCACAACTCCAAAATACGAGTTGTGATATCCTCCCACACTCATAATGTCATCGTCCCCGATGACACATCATGGCTTAAGACATCCCGGAGTCTGCCCCCTCAGGTATGCCCATTCAAGCTCCCTTTGTCCTATGGGTTAGACTTCCTCGAAGTCCTTTCTCAAAAGGATTCGTGCCCCATGCACTTCTCCCCCAAGTATCTTCCAAGCGTGCCTCTGCACTTGACCTCCATTCGGTGTTCACTTGGAAAGTGCCTCCGCACTTGCACCCTCTGGTGTCTAACTTTGTGATTGACCCATACTAGTCAATCACACTATGACCCTCACGGCCATCATGTCCGTCTGAAGCTTTCCTTTACAAGTTAGCACTTCAATGTGCTCTTTTGACGTCGCTCCCGTAGCCTTAAGATGCCCTCTTTGGCATGGCTCTCGTAGCCTTTTGCTCCTGTAGCATTAAGACGCCCTCTTGGCATAGCTCCCGTAGCATTCCGCTCCCGTAGCTTTCCTTGCCTTCACTACCTTGAAGATGTGTTCACTTCCAGACCCACGACTTCGCCCTTATGCCTCTTGCATAGGCGGGATCCTCCCACACTCAATGTGGAGGATACATCTTAGCACTGTCATCCCACTTGGCATTCGGCCAGCACTTGGGACGACCTTTGGTGAGTACTACATTCCCAAAGTCATAGCATCGCCGCATTTCCGAACAAAGCTCTTTGTTTTCCAGTTGTCACTTCCTCAGGTAGCCAATGCTCCCGGTAGTACTTCAATACTCGCCCTATAGACAGGCGCCCTCTTGGCCCTGCTAGCACGGCTTCCCGGTCTGGTGTGCCTCGCACCTGGACGCTCACGGTCCCCGATCATTCGACATACCTCTTTCCAGAATGATGACACCTTCTAACTTGGAAACTCGCCCCATTTCGAAGCTTCGATATACCTTCGAATTCGTTTCCTCACCCTAGCAATGCCCTCGGGCAACTTAAAGGTCTTCTCCCGTAGGAAAGACACTCAACTTGATGCGTCGCACGCATCCTTGGCAAGATCTCCGCTATGATCATGCCCAAGTTTATAGTCCATGGCTCCCACTCTTCGCAATATGGTTTCATGACATGGCAAACATGGCTTTCTCTTGGCCATCCTACTCATCGGCATATCACCTCATTCAATAGCACCTTAGACTCACGAAAGACAATGGAATCACCCATTTCTTTCGTCGACTATCAGTATCGGGTTCTCGATCTTTGGTGGCATATGAACATCAATCTCTGCTTTGACGTGATCTCGGCATTGACATCCAAAATGCGCTCGCCATATCCACCCTTTGCCTTGACGTTGTGCCATGGCATAGTATGGCCTTAATCAGCTCTGATACCAAGTGTCACGGGCCCAAATCCTTACGTTGGGTAGCGGCACCTGCTCGCCCATGCGGCGCCTGCAGTTCCCCTAGTTGTAGGCCAACCTGTTTCCTGTCCTAGGATTCCCAAGCATGATCATGTGCCTGTTGGTGGGGCTCGCCCGTAGGCTCGCTCCAT
>AWOL01S0057322.1:204112-225610 GCA_000715115.1 Nicotiana otophora
CTGTGCCTGTTGGTGGGGCTCGCCCGTAGGCTCGTCCCAACTCGTGCCGCCCGTAAGATGCCTAGGCCCTTGGCCCTAGACATGTCGTGGCACTTCATCTTAGGATCACAATCCATGTGCGCCCTGGGGGATTGGCTTAGGACATGCCTTGTCCTTAGCCCAAGACTGAGCATCGCTTCCGCATGCACAGCCCAATCCTCAAGCTTGACACTCGCCTAGTGCATCCGCAACTAGCTCGTGCCTTGCCCGAGTAAGGCAACCTTTAGCCCTTGGCCATTGTCATGTGCGTCTTTCGTTCCATGCCCATACATAGCCCTCTTGCAGCATGCTTCCATTCCGAAGTAGTGCACTATCGCCCACACCGGCACCTTTAGGCAAACGGACCCTTGCTTGCATGGTTAAACCCAAGCTATGCTCACAAGTCGACACATGATGCCCCTATGGCAGGTGCATCAAGTATCCAATCGGCACAGAGATCTCGTTCCAACATAGCCCGCGGGGCTGGCCGTTCCACACATCGAGCCTTCAGCACCATTTTGATGCCCAACGCTGGCCCGAAGGCGTCGCGCCGTCCATACGAGTTCCCAAACTCGTGTGGATACCTTTGACACTCCTTTGAGTCATCTAGGCAGGCCCTTGGGGTTGCCCCCAAGGCAGCTCGTTTGATACGGCTCGGTGGCAGCACGTATGGGGGAGGCAGGTCGGAGTTTTCATCACCTATACCCCCCTTATATATGCTTAAAATTAAAAAGCCCAAGTTGCCCAAGTAGACTGCTCTACGTCAGACCATCAGAAGGACCGTTTCTCACCAGTTCTTGGTCGAAATCACAACTCCAAAATACGAGTTGTGACAGTGATACTACATTGAAATACTCAAGAACCCAGGAAGCTATCAGAGACTAGTGGGAAGATTGTTGTGCCTCACTATAACGAGACCTGATTTAGCATTTGTGGTGCAAGTTTTGAGCAAGTTCATGTACAATCCAAAAACCTCACACATGAAAGTAGCTCTTAGAGAGTGAGATACATAAAAGAAGCACATGGTTTAGGACTTCTCATACCAGCTTAGAACCCCAGTATACTACTGGACTATTGTGACTCGGACCGGGGAGCTTGCTTGTAAACTAAAAGGTCAGTTACAGGATACTTGGTGAAATTTGGAGAAGCTCTAATCTCCTGGAAGTCAAAAAAATAAGAAATAGCTTCTAGGAGTTCAGCTTAAACTGAATTCTGAAGCATAGAATCATGTACAACAAAAATCACTTGGCTAGTTTGGAGTTATTGTAGAGCTACCAGTGAAGCTAATGTGTGGCATCAAAGCTGCAATTCAGATTGTAGCTAAACCTACCTTTCTTGAAAGAAAAAAACATATAGATATAAATTATCTCTTTGTGAGGGAATGGATATTACAGGAAATAGTGAAAATTGAACATGTATCAACTAAGAGCAACTAGCAGACCTCTTAAAAACTGAACATGTATCAACTAAGAGCAACTAGCAGACCTCCTTACATAGAGTTTGGGAAAGGCATAACATTATTACTTGCTAAGTATATTTGGGATGAATAACTTACTTTTAACCACCAGGTTGAGGGGAGTGTTTACTATGCTTAAGTCTAACAAGCTGAGGTGACGATCGTTAGGTTAAGATAAAGTAAGTTAAGTTTAGGAGTTAGTTAGGAAGCTAGTAGTTAGTTATTAACTATTAAGTGAGATGTATATATATTTGATGTATATTTTCAATACACAATACATTTTTCCTAATTGAATTAGACTCTCATGAATTAAACTCTCCCATTTCCTTCTATGTTGGCTTCTCTTCGACGCCATCTCTGTCTTAGCTATAATTGCTATTTTCATTAGCTAACATTACTAACTATCAACACCTCGTTAACATCATTAAATTTAAACTACCTGAAACTCAAAGGTGAAATGATAAAAAATCAAAATCTATAAAGCCCTAAGCCAAAATTACTCAAGAAAAACGGCATTATAGTATTATGCATATACAATTACGAAATAGCGTGTAGCTAAGTATGAAAAGTTTTTAATATTTTTTTCCATAGCTTTCTTGCAAAAAGTAGTGTAACTTAACGTTAAATACAAAACTTTGCATTGTCCATGACTAAGGATAAATACTTATTGCTACAAAAGTTTTTTGAATCGTAGCTGAAATAGTAAAAGATTCTTGCCACAAAAGATATATACATATAGCAAGTTATTTTATTCTTTTGCCACGCCGAACAAAATTTGTAGTGATCGTCATACGGTAGCTACAAGGTGTTCGTATTGTAGCAAAAGATTTAATTTGTTCACCACGTAAACCTAAATTTTTTTGGCTATTTCTATAATTTAGTGTCATGGCTATAGTACTTGTATTTAGCTAGGAATTAAAAAATTTATAGTTATGAATTGAAGTATTTGCCTTTATTTCTCCACGTTGTAGCTAAGAATCAATGCCTTTAGCTAGGATTTACATATACTTTTTTTTTCCTCAGCTAGGATATATATTTGATTTGCTACGGAAAGTGCAAATGTATAGCCACGTTTTTGTTATGTGCAATTATATATGCGTTTAGCTGCGAATTCGAAAATTCATTGCTACAAATTGAAGAATTTTCCATAAGAATTGTTAGTCACAGAACTTTATAATATAGCTAAGAATCCAATTTCTTAAGATTTTAAAACAGGAATTCCATGTTACACATAATTTTATATTTCAATTTCAAAACATTTACATTACACAATTCTTCTATGAGATCATCTTGTTTGAGACCCAAAACCGCATAGTTTTCTCCTCTCTCCTCCCAAGGTCTCGCACCTTAGCGTGATCAACATCTGTTTTAGCTTGTTACTTGTGATTGTAAGAGCTAACACAATGGAATTTGCACGTTTAAGACGAAGTCTCCAAGTACAAATACCATAAGCATAATGAAGTCCAAGTGTGATTGCAACCACTTGTGTTCTTCCAGCTACTGCAATAAAACAGAAGAAAGAGATAGCCAAATCACAAAATAGTTTGACTAACTGACAAACATTGTAAGCTAAAAAAATGAACGAAGAAAGTAACTCTCTCATGAGTCACGTAATGCTACACATATCATGTAATATTTCTCTTCTTTTAAAATCAACTTTATTTGAAAATTTTATACTAACAATACTCTGTTTAAGATACAAAATAAATGACAACATCAGTTATAGGAAAGCAACTGACTTGGGCTAAAAGGTCCATGACTATGGTAAATGTAAAGAGTCCCAAACCAGACCCAACATACACTACCAAGACAAAACAAGACAAGATGGAGATGCATCTGAACTTGTAACATTTGACCAATCTAGGACTTCCTAACAACCGCACTCCCAAAATACTAACATTACACAAATAAATAAGTATATATGTGATGAGAATTTCAGGTAGTAGAGAGAAACAACAAACACTTATGCACTCAGGAAAATATTTGAATTTCCGAAAAGTGACGAGACTGAGCACCACGAACAAATTTCATCAATGTAGTCAATTTGATCCTGCCTCTGTTAGAATTACTAACTGCTTATGCAGTACCACTTGGCACATAAACCAACGTTGCTGAAGTCATGGCTCTAAACTATGGCCTGAAATGATGCAAAGAACTAGGACTGAAGGTGTATTGGTAAAATCTGGTTTCGACACATACATATATTATAGGGCGACATGATATTGCTTGAGATAGGTTTTATCCCGGGGATAAACCAGCAACAGAACTTTGTCCGGTCGAGAAGCATTTTTGACTCGGTAACTCCTTCTCGGGGAGACGAGAGCCACTTCCCAATGAGGCACTCCAAAGATGGTTCTAGGGATCCATTGGTGAAGAAATAGCTCTCGGTCTGATTTGATCTTCAATCGTCTTTAAGATATTAGGGATCCGCTCACATTCACTATGCCAGATATCTCGGCGGTTGCCAACTACCTAGAGCGACGTGCAAAAGTGGGATTGTGCATATGAACATTAGACTTAGGCAATAAATACCCACACTTCCCTGACTTGTAATTCATTTAGGTACTACTGAACTTTCTCATTACTAAAGGTTGTTGCATTTTTCGCCAGGCACTCGATCTTTACTTTGCAAGCATTGTGCCTCATAACGAAGCTCGATAAGATTATTGATTCTTTTCTTTGTCTACTTTAATTGGTTTGTTCTCATCATGTATTGCTCATATAGCTTAAACATACGGTTCATTAGACTAAACTTTGATTTGAACTGACTACTAGTGACCTTATTAAATATAAATTAATTATTTAACCTAAAACTATATTTGGGTTAAATATTTTGGCTTTCACCGTGGGGCCCATGCAATTGAGCGTTTGACTCGGAGTTCTGGTGTTTGGCTTATCTCTCACTTATTTGTTAATTTTCTTGCTATTTTGTAACACAGAATGACTGGAAAGGACATTTAGCTAACTAATCAAAGAGATACTGGTTAGCAAAGATGCAGCACCTAGCAAACGAGCTCCACTCAGTAAGGAAGGTCACAAGAGAAAGATTTGCCCTCAAATACGGACTTGAAGACCATAGCTTCACTGAACAGTTTGGCAAATCCTCGCCACAGGATTCCCAGAAGGCATCACCTCAAAAGGATTCCTTAGATCAATCTAGTTTAGAAGAACCTTGAAGTCCTTTATGGCTCAATAGCAGAGTTTAAATGCCAAAATAGGCATGATGTTTAATGTTTTGACGGGGAGTAACAACCACAACAGTATGTCAACCCCGCAAATAGGAGTGGCTCCGGTCGAGGGTAACCCTAACGTATTGATGAATGCTCGTAGAATTCCTGATAATTTCGAGGCCGGAGGGTCAGGTATGTCCAAAAATATTGAATTACAAAGTCTAATACTATCCCTACAGCAATAGGTTAAGGAAAAGAATGAAATAAGAAATCTCATAATTCGGCTTTAAATAGTCCATGCCAAAATAAACTACCCAGCACCACAAAATGATTATGCGAACCGCATAACTAATCTACAGTCGGCGAAACCATCAAGAAACGAAACAGTCTCACTATCCAGCCATCGAGAAATTGATTTACGGTTCGTAGATCCATTCTGCGGTCCACGAAACTCACCGCAAAATCGACCAGACCAAACTCCTCAACGACCGCGAAACTGATGTGCGTCCCAAGAACCATTTTGCGGTCTGCGAAACCCTGTGCGAAAATGACCTGGCAACATCCAATTTCTGCAATCTCACTCCTAAGGCGCCGAAACTCACCCGAGGCCCTCGGGACCCAATCTAAGCATACCAACAAGTCTATAAATACTATCTGGACCTATCCAAGGACTCAAAACACATCTCGAAACATCACAACAAAGAATCAAGGATCAAATCTAATAGAATTTCTCGAAGTTCATAGACTTCAAACTTTCAAACACGCATCTGATTCAAACTTAAACACCTTGAATCTCAACAAAACTTTGCACACAAGTTCTATTAAACTATATGGACTTATTCTGAATCTCGGAACATCAATCGGGGTCCAATAACACCAAAATCAACTCATGGTTAAACTTATAAATTTTTAAATCCTTTAAATTTTTAATTTTTAGCAAATAGGGCCAAAACCTTCTAGAAACCTCCTAGTCCAAATCCAAACATAGGCCTAAGTCCAAAATTTATCATACGAGCCTATTGGAACCATCAAATCATGATTCCAAAGTCGTTTACTAAAAATTTAAATATTAGTCAACTCTAGCAACTTAAGCTTCTAAAATGAGTCTAAGCATTCACAATTCACTCCCAAACCTTTCCGTAACAGAACTACCCTTCCTCACAAGTCATAAAATAACAAACAGTCAAATTGAAAGTATCAAGTAGGGGAACGGAGCTCAAATGCATAAAACTATCAGTCGGATATATATTTTGCCCCTCTTAAACAAATATTCATCCTCAAATCAGGTTTAGAATCATACCTGAAATGCCAAAAAGACGATGATATTTGCTTTGTATACCATGCTCGGTCACCCAAGTCTTTTACTTGACCGGTTGACCTCTCAATTGAAACTCAAATCTCATCATGCCCTTCATAAGTGAAACTCAAAGCAGAACATTCTCACCCTCCGTGAAGCCACATCAGCATAACTCTTATGCCTGAACTACAATGTACAAAGCCTCTCTTGAATCAACTTTACTTTTTCCAAAGCGTCACGAACTAAATCTGCGCTCAATAACCTAGCCTCACCAGGTTCAAACCAACCAACTAAAGAACGACACAGCCTCCTATATAAGGCCTTATACATAGTCATCTAGATATTGGACTGGTAGTTATTGTTATAAGCAAACTCCGCTAATGGTAGAAACTGATCTACCAAAATCAATAACGCATGCTCTCAATATATCCTCAAGAATTTGAATAGTCTGCTCAGACTGCCCGTCCATCCGTGGGTGAAATGTAGTGCTAAGCTCCACCTGTTTGCCCAACTCTTACTGAACAGCTCTCCAAAATGCGATATAAATTGTGTGCCCCGATCAGAAATAATGGAAACAGGTACACGACAATCTCTCTTATGTAGATTTGAGCCAACTTCTCTAAAGTGTAAGAAGTCATGACCGGGATGAATGTGCAGACTTAGTTAGTCTGTCCATACTGATCCGAACCGCGTTAAACTTCCCCAAGGTTCGTGGCAATTGCCAATCCCTGAGTCAAACCACCTAATTTCTGATGTTCATACTTAACCTGCTGACAATTCAAACACCACAAAACATGCCCAACAATATCCTTCTTCATCCTGCCACCAGTAATGCTGCTTCGAATTGCGATGCATCTTTGTAGCACCCGGATGAATAGAATACCTCGAACTATGAGCCTCCTCAAAAATCAACTCCCTTAAGCCATCCATATTAGGAATACAAATCTGACCTTGAAGTTGCAACATACCATCATCACCAATGACCGCCTCTTTACACCACCTCGCAGCACCGTGTCCATAAGGACAAGCAAGTGAGGATCATCATGCTGGCGAGCCTTAATGTGCTCAAACAATGACGACTGGACAATAACACAAGCAAGAAATCTACTAGGCTCAAAAATATCCAATCTCACAAAGCTATTAGACAGGTTCTGAACATCCATAGACCAAAGGCCTATCCATGGCTGGAATAAATGCCAAACTCCCCAAACTCTCCGCCTTCTTACTCAAAGCATCCGCTACCATATTCGTGTTCCCCAGATGATACAAGATAGTGATATTATAACACTTAAACAACTCCAACCATTTCTGATGCCTCAAATTTAAATCCTTTTGCTTAAACAAATGTTGAAGACTCCGATAATCCGTATAGATCTCATATGACACACCATACAAGTAATGCCTCCAAATCTTGAGTGCATGCACAATAGCTGCTAACTCCAAGTCATGAATTGGATAAACTGGCAAGACTAACGTGCAAAGCCTCACAACCAAGACTAACATGCAAAGCCTCACAATAGACAGTATACATTCCTAATCCTAAGAGCAATACCAAAACTGGGTTTGTAGTCAAAGTCGTCTTGAGCTTCTGAAAGCTCTCTTTACTCTAATCAGACCATCTAAAAGGAATGCATTTCTGAGTCAACTTAGTCAATGGAGCTGCAATAGATGAGAAACCCTCCACAAAGCGACGGTAGTAACCTGCCAAGCCCAAGAAACTCCTAATATTTGTAGATTTAGAAGGTCTAAGACAACTCTGAACCGCCTCCATCTTCTTCGGATCTGCCTTGATACCATAAGTAGACACCACGTGGCCCAAGAATGCCACCGAATCCAACTGGAACTCATATTTAGAGAACTTAGCATACAACTTCTCCTCAAAATTTGAAGTTCAATCCTCAAATGTTTCTCCTGTTCCTTCCTGCTATGGGAATACACCAAGATGTTATCAATGAATACGATGACAAAAGAATCCTAATAAGGCTACAACACACTGTTCGTCAAATGCATGAAAGCTTATGGGCATTAGTCAACCAAGAGACATCACCAAGAACGCATAATGCCCATAACAAGTCCTGAAAACCGTCATAGGAATGTTTGAAGCCCTAATCTTCAACGGGTGATAACCCGATCTCAAATCAATCTTCGAGAATACACTGGAACCCTAAAGCTAATCAAATAAAATCACCAATGTGAGGTAATGGATACTTGTTTTTAATAGTGTCCTTGTTCAACTCTCGGTAATCAATGCACATCCTCATAGAACCATCCTTATTCTTCCCAAACAGCATTGGTACACCAAGGAGAAACACTCGGCCTGATGAACCCCTTATCCAACAACTCCTGTAACTGCTCTTACAATTCTTTCAACTCAGTTGGAACTATGCGATACTGTGGAATAGATATGAGTTGCATGCTCGACACCAAATCAATACCAAAATCAATGTCCCTATTGGGTGGCATGCCCAATAAGTCTGCAGGAAACACATCTAAAAACTTCCTCATCACAAGGACTGAATCAACAGTAGTACACTCACAACTAGTATCCCTAACAAAGGCCAGATATGCCAAATACCCCTTTTCAGCAATCTATTGATCCTTCATAAATGATATCATCCTACTAGAAGTGTGATCAAGATAGCCCATCCATTCCAACCTTGGCAACCCTGGTATAACTAACTTCTTAGTATTAACATGACAATAAATAATGGCATGATATGAAGATAGACAATCCATACACAAAATCACATCAATGTCGACCATACTAAGCAACAAAAGATCCTCATAATACCCAATAGTAACAACACAAGACTGATATACATGATTCACTATAACAGAATCACCAAAAGGTGTACATACAGGAACAGGGGTATCAAGAGAACCACGAGGCATATCAAAATAAGGAGCAAAATATGATGACACATAAGAATTAGTAGACCCTGGATCAAACAACGCATAAGTATCTCTATGAAAGACCAAAACCGTACCTATGATCACTGCATCTGAGGCTATCGCCTCGGGTCTACCCCAAAAAGAATAGCAACAAGCCTGACTAGGTTTTACTACCACCAACCTGGCCCCCTCCTCTAGGGTAATCTCTAGTTGTACGTCTTTCCCCTCTAGCTGGCTGAGCACGGGGTGGAGCAACTTGTACGGAAATCATTGGCTGAGAAACCTGTGGAGCTGTGTAGCTGACAAGTCTAGGATAATTCCTCCTCATGTGTCCAAGATCTCCACACTCATACCTCTAGGCGACTGAGGCTACTAAACCTAAAATTTCCCTTGATGGCCTGAATACCCACTAGGGAAATCTTGAATAGACAGATCTCATTATGAACTCGCTAGGAGAGCACTGAAAGACGATGGAACTGGAGTGCTAAAAGATGATTGAGCCACTGCTCCACGGGCTACATACGGTGTAGAATGAGCGTACCTACCATGATGGCCTCTGCCAGACTAACCTCTAAGCTACCAGAACGATGTGGTCTCTTATCTCTTACCATAGCTTCTCGTCCCTGACTATGAATACGTTCTATCCTCCAAGCTATCGCTACGGCCTAGTGAAACTTAGTCCCAATCTCTTACTCTCGAGCCATAGAAATCCTAATGCCATAATTCAAACCCTCAATGAATCTCCTCACCCTCTTAGCCTCGGTAAGGATCAAGATAACAACATGATGAGACAACTCTGTGAGTCTCGCCTCATACTAGGTCACAATCATGCAATCCTGCTGAAGATTCTCGAAATAGCCTCTCAATTCATCCCTCCTGGTGTGTGGGATTTACCTCTCTAGGAATAACTGTGAGAACTGAGCCCAAGTAAGAGGAGGTGAACCTGCTAGTCTGCGCACCTTATAAGTATTCCACCATCTACTAGCAGCCCCTCTAAACTAAAATGTAGTGAAGTCCATCCCATTGGACTCTACCAAGCCCGAGTTGTAAAGCATCTGGTAATATCTGTCTAGAAAATTTCGGGCATCCTCTGAAGTACCGCCCTCAAAGTGTAGAGGATATAACCTCTGAAACTTCTCCATCCTCTTATGCTCACCAGAAGACATAGCAGGTTGAACCACGGGTCTAGCTGCTATAATAGGCTACTTCGAAGTACGAGTGATAGGGGTCTAAACTCCCTCTCTAGCCTTAGATGTGGCTGGGGCCACTGGAACCACTCTAGCCTGGGTTAAAGCATCAATAAAACTGACCATCTTGGCCATGTCCTCCTGAAATACCGGTGTCGTAACACAACCCTCTAGGTGGAGTAGGAACTGGGCCTCAACATGATCATCAACATGCTGATCCTCCACCTGATCCTCAGGCGGATCCACTGATACTGCTCGAATAAGCTCCTAGGCTCTGGTGGGTACTCTACCCCTATCTGTCACTATGCGACCCTTGGTGGGAGCCTTGGCCCTATCCCGAGCCCTGCCCCTCACGTCTACAGTCGGTAGTACTGCCTCTCCATCACCTAACATTATTGAAGCACGCATTTTCACCATTTGAGAGAGAGTAGATGAGAGAATTCAGATTTAGACAATAATAAATGCACGATAAGGAATTAAGAAAATGGAAGTTTCCTTAAACCCTATATCCTCTCATAAATAGATACTGACGTCTCTGTACGATCCAAAAGACTCTACTAGGCCTTCTCGTGACTTGTGAGACCCTTAGAACCTAGAGATTTAATACCAACTTGTCATGATCCAAAAATCCCACCAAAGGTCGTGATGGCATCTAACCTACTTGCTAGGCAAGCCAACACTAAACAACAATATTAAAATTCACTTTAAGCCATTAACAGAGATATGATAACAATAATAATGCGAAATAAGTCCCAAAATCGGTATCATAAATATAAATATTTGAGACAGGATCTAAATACGACCACAACTTTCTGACGAACTCTCCCAAAACCTAGGTATCACAATATAGTCACGAGCATCTAACAAGAATATGAAATCTGAACAAAATACAACGACTGTTTGGAAATGACAAAATACATAGACAGGTATAAAAGAGTAGGGAAGGGGGAACTCCATGTGTTGCGGATCGGATCAAGTAAGCATCTCGCCATGAAGACTCAGATAGCACTCCTACTCCGCTGGGTGAATACCACTAAAACCAGCCTCAAGACTTGCACAAAATATATAGAAGTCTAGTATGAGTACAAAATTACGGTACCCAATAAGTATTAAGTCTAGCCTCGAAGAACTAGTAGTGAAGGGTTGACTCTGACATTTATTAACAACTCAATAAGTATATGGAGCATAAATAGAGCATGGGATAAAGTATGGTATCACATACCTTTCAAGCAAGGAAGATAGCACAATATCAGTTATCTCAATCTTTCAAAAGCATAATATGAGTCAGTCAACATTCATGTATGTGTGTGTGTATATATATATATATATATATATATATATATATCATAGTAGAGGCTCCAATACATGCTCACAATCCAATACCAAATCTCAGTGCACAATTCCTATATTCGACACTGGTAAAGTGTCCAAACTAGCACTATTCTGAGTGTCTGCGCTTACAATGCCCAAAATAACATGGGTAATTACCTAACTTCGGAGGTACGGTACCTTATCCAAGCATCGTTACGACGTATAATCCGATCTACTAATAGTAAATATATCATTGCAGTGTGCTGCCGGATCCACACATGTGACTGTTGCAGTGTGCGACCTGATCCACACATATTATCGTTGTGGCGTGCAACCCGATCCACGCACAAATCATCAATAATCAATATCCACTCACAATGTCCATGGTGCCAAAGTTCTCATCTTTTCACAATATTCAACTCTCCAACTCTTGAATATATATATGAAGCAATATAATTACAAGGCAACATATCACAACAATAGAAATACGGATAAAAACGCATATAGCTAATCATGTAATTCAATTCATCTCAACAATTCAATTAAACAAATTTCATATTCAACAGTCTTTTCCTAACATTTAATATGAATAGATTAAGCCATGTAAGAACCAAGTCATGAATCAATAAAACAAGTGTATGTCTACGACTTAAGAAAAAACCCCAATATGGCAAAATATTCATTTATGATCAATTTAACAAGTCATAACTATAAGCATGCTTCTAAGCACAATTACAAGTCATCACGTAGCCATAGAATCGATGAAATATAAATAACAAGTTTACATAATCCAAACAAGGCATAATCATAAGCCAAACTCTACCAGATATGGTCACAACCTAGCTACATATATACCCTTGTTACCGTACATATATGTAGCTCCTAAATCAAGCAACATGCATCAAATAGATTAGCTATATGGAGAATTCTCTCTTACAAGGATAGACAAGAGACTTACATCCATCCAAGAACACCTTCAATTTTTCAAAATAGCTTTTCCTCTCAAATCAACCTCCAAACGACTCGAATCTAGTCAAAAGCAACTCAATAACATCAAACAAAGCCATAGGAATTAATTTCAAACAATAAAGTTTCAATCTTTAATTAAATCCCCAAAAGTCAACGTGGGCCCACATGGTCAAACCCGAGTCAAGGGATGGATCCCGACCATCCATGACCCCACGAGTTTAAATATATGATTAAACTCCAAAATCGAGTCCAATTAACCCTCAAATTCCCAAAATACACTCTCTTAAGTTGTAGATAAAAATCCCAAATTCTCTTATTCAAATCCACGCTTTGATGTTAGATCTAGTGTTAATTCTATATAAATCACTTACCCCCCAAGCTTGTGTGTGAAACCCTAGCTTCAAACTCCTCAGAATAAGCTCCAAAATTTGGGAAATAAAATAAGAAATCATAAATTCGGTTTTAAATAGTCCATGCAAAAAAACTTGCCCCGTACCGCGAAAATGACTATGCGGACCACATAACTGATTTGCGGTCCACGAAAGCATTGTGAAACGAAATAGTCTCATTCTCCAGCCATCGCGAAATCGTTATGCAGTCCGCAGATCCATTCTGTGGTCCGCAATATTCACCGCGAAATTGACCAGACCAAACTCCTCAATGACCGTGAAATTGACGTGCGGCCCATAGAACCATTTTGCGGTCCGCGCAACCCTTCGTGTAAATGACCTACCAACATCCAATTTCTGCAATCTCACTCCGAAAATGTTGAAACTCACCCGAGTCCCTCAGGACCTAATCCAACCATACCAACATGTCCATAAACACTATCCAGACCTATCCAAAGTCTCAAAACACATCTAAAACATCACAATAATGAATCGAGGATCAAATCTAATAGATTTCTCTTAATTTCGTAAACTTCAAAATTTCCAAACAAACGTTCCTTTACAAATTAAAAACCTCGAATCTCAACCAAACTTTGCAAATAACTTCTATTCAACCATATGATTCTATTCCAAATCTCGAAATATCAATCGGGTCCAATAATACCAAAGTCAATTCTTGGTCAAACTTATGAATTCTCTATTCCTTCAAATTGCAAACTTTCGACAAATAGAGCCAAAACCTTCTAGAAACCTCCCAGTCCAAATTCGAACATACGCTCAAGTCCAAAATCATCATACAAATCTATTGGAATCATCAAGTATCGATTCTAAGGCCATTTACTAAAACAATCAAACATTGGTCAACTATAGCAACTTAATCTTCCTAAATGAGTGTAAGTGTTCACAAATCATTCCCAAACCTTTCTGAAACCAAACCAATCATCCTCACAAGTCATAAAACAACAAACAAATAAACATACGAGAAACATTAAATAGGAAAGTGGGGCTCAAATACATCAAACGATCGGTCACATCATTGCACTCACCGCCAATCAAGGTTCACCGGATACTCGGAGCATTAAATGGAAAGGACTCACGTCGCTTCAAATTCAAAAGTGATGATGATGATTTCTGTGGGTTTCCTCTTAAACCTTATCAGTTCCCGGATAATATTTCGAAAACTACTCGAAAAATGACGGTTTCGAGTGGTTACTCCATCCCCCTTCTTTCCATTCTTGTCCCATTTTTCAAACTAAATTTCATGAAATAATAAAATCGGGTAGATTGTCTATTTTATCAGTGAACTATATTAAAGAATTTCTTTTTGAAAAATTCCAATTATTCTCAACGACTACTAGCAATTAGTTGTACCATTAACGGTTATATATTAATGAAATATTTTGTAGGTCGTTGGAATTTCTTATTAACCTCCATATCGACGCATAAGTTTAGCTGATAATTCAATTTGGCTGTGAATATTTTCCTACCCACCCCCTTTTTCTCCTGTCTGTGAATATTCTCCCAATTGGGCAGGAGAGAAACAACTAGGTGTGTGCCTATTTTGAGAATGGTTTTTATAAGGCAGGCCGAATAAAAAGCCCAATAAAGAATGAATACAGAAATATTTGTACTCCTCATTCCGCCTCATGCTAACTTCTCTTATCCTATTATTTATCACATTCCAAAGAAACACACTCTTCTCTCCCTCCCTCCCCCCCTCCATCTTCTTCTTCATTCTCTTCTCTGCAGAGTTTTCTGGCTTCTATTTCAAACCCATTTTGCAAAATTCAAGAATTATTGAATAGTTTTTGCTTCATGGACTTATAATTTAATATACGTCAAGATAGTGTACCTATGGTGTGAAAATAAGTGAGAACTTATGACTCCCTTATTATACCTTTATGTGAATTTATAGTAGAAATTAACATGTCTTGCCTATTGCCTCAATTCAAGTGCTTGCCTGATACTTTTTCCCTTAGCTTCAAAACCCATCAACAGTATGCCCCTCAACTCTGTAAGTCTCTTCCTTTCCCCGCAAAAAATACTCCGTACTTGTTTTTTTTTTTTTTTTTTTTTTGACTAAGTTGAATTTAATGTATTTTTTAAAGTAGTTATTTTTCTGATGGTGTTGTGTTTAAAAGTGAATGTTCAATGAGGAAATATCTCTGTTTTTTATGTAAATGATTTTTGCTATTATTTTCTTGCCAATTTATATATTTATGCGACTGAGGTGAGCAATGTTTTAGCTTTGCGAATAACTTCAATGAATATGGAGATTCAAAGATTTTGTTTTTAGAAAGAAGAGTCAAGACGAAACTTTGGTACTGAATCCCTTATAAAAGAAATCGAAGAAAAGTTCTCAACTTTATAAAACTTTAGATTCTTGATTGATATTAGATGTTGATTTTTAGTTATTGAAGAAATTATGTAGGAATAGAAGATTCTGAATGACTGAATCTATCCTTTGCCTACATAATCAGACGGTGATCATTGCTTTAGGCTAAGAGAGCAAACATCTAATAGTACTTTTTATTTTGAAGCAAAATTTTACTAACAAGTGAGTCCATTGGGTTTAAATCCTAGATCAGCCTCTGCATGTAAACAATGTTGGCTTCAAGGTGGACTGTATTAATATAAATTAATGTAGTATTAGACTTTTAGATTCTTGATGAGGTCTATACGAATCCAGTTACTACCTAAAAGTAGAAACTTACTGAGAAACATACATACCTCGCAACTACTGTTTAGGTACACTTAGGGAGAGGGAGGGTGAGGGAACCTAAAGCTAGCAGTTAGTTAAATAACCGGTGAGCTGCTGAATCGGAACTCTTTAAGGCACACCTTTACTCCCATGGCCGGATTTATTCACGCTTTCGCACCTCAGCATCGTCAGGGACCCAGAGAGCTGTCTCCGCTTTTTGTTCCCTCTTGCCAATAAACTTTCCCCAGCCTTCGATTAAATCCACTTCTTTCGAAATAGGTGAAGAGGATCGATTGACCCGGGTTTTCACGAGCATTTGCGGAGGCCGCCCGGTTTGAGTCTAAATGATTTGGTAGTGCGCAAGGCGAAGGATCGATGTCCTCTAGAGCTAACATAGAAAGAGATTCTCAGATAGCAAACCCAGAATTTATTAAACCGAGATATGGAACTCCAGCAAGAAATCTATTGAAGAGTTGGTGTTGGATGGAGCAGGCACACTGAAAACTCTGATGTGAATGAACTTATATTACTCTGAGGATCATAAGTTGCTTGTGTCTATTGATGATGCTTAGGAAAGGTGGGACTCTATCTCCACTATTAATTCCGAGAGAGAGCTTTATACAATCAGGACTATCTGTGCTAGTTGTATTTTCAAAAGACACAACTCTTGTGGTTGACTATTTCTTTTAATTTTTTCCTGTCATTGCCTCTGTAAGCTTGGAAGAATGCGGAGAAGGCATGCTTGGAGTGGCTCACTAGGTTATTTAATGTCATTTTTAGAACGAAAAAGATGCCTGAAGAGTGGAGGTGGAGCATGATAAGATGCGGGAAGCGCGGCTTAGGTGGTTTGGTCATATGAGAAGGAGGAGCACAGACGCCCCAGTGAGGAGGTGTGAGAGGTTGACATTGGAGGGCCTATGGAGAGGTAGAGGTAAGTCAAAGAAGAGGTTGGGAGAGGTGATTAGGCAAGACATGAAGCAGCTTCAGCTGACCGAGGAAATGACCCTTGATAGGAAGGTATGGAGGTCGAGGATTAGGGTAGTAGAGTAGGTAGTCTAGAGTATTCATAGCAGTAGTATTGGCACGCAGTCTCGCCTTCTGTTGGTAGTAGGTTTTTATGACGAACCGTTGTTTTCTTTCATTGTTGATCACCTTACTATCTTGTTTTTATTCTGCTTTTATATGGCTTTATGGTACTGTCTATTCTTGTCTATATTTTCATTAATGTGGTGTTATGCTTTCCTGAGCCGAGGGTCTATTGGAAACAATCTCTCAATCCTCACAAGGTAGGGGTAAGGTCTGCGTACACATTACCCTCCCCAGATCCCACGGTGTGGGATAATACTGGGTATGTTGTTGTTGTTGTTGTTGTTGCCTCTGTAAGCTTGATTTATGAGCTGCAGCCTTTTGCTTTACGACAAGTGTGTGATGACTTCTATTTGGTGATCTACCAGTTTGCATTATACTAAGTTTAGTGTTACTCATAGACCTGGATGCAGATTGATTCTAAAGTTTTAGCTTGATTCACTATTACTTATATCCTTGCGTGGTTGGGAATGTGTTAATTATCCATATTATAGGACATAGAACTCCATGGTTCTTAATATCGTCCTTTCTGAAATGCAGCAAAAGGTAGAGATCCTTCTCAATTGCAGACTCAATGTGTTTTATCCACTACATCAACAGCGGCAGCTACAGTGCTTGATATTGAGAAGCTACAGTTACCATCTATAGACAGATCATGGGAAGCACCCACGGCAAATGCCACCACCACAGCAGTAGATGTACAGAAGCTAAAGTTGCAGTCTTTGGAGGCTCAGTCACTGAGATACAGTGGAGGAGTTGCTCTGTCCACTGAGGTACGACTTAAATGGATAGCCTAGAAATATATAGAGATTAATCTTGAACGCTGAGAAACTGAATCGTGTTTCTATCTCTCTGAATAGAACGATGAGATAAGTTTCAGGTGGACTTAGTTTTTCGATAAAAAAAGAAGAAAGAAGCAGTACTGAGTAGTTCTTTTTCTTTTAAACTTGAGTAGCTTTCTAGGTCACAAGTGGAAGCAGGTTATATATTATCTTTGGCCACAGAGTCAAATTTTTATGCCGTCGAAATCACTTCACTTTAGCACCATGGTGTCAAGTTATGGTTCCTAATATGCTATTTCTATTGGATCTTACTCTGTCTCCTCATTGGTTGTAATATGCCCGGTGTGAAATATTAAAAGGCTGTTACTTGTAAATTGCTGATTCAGTACGTCTGCAGGCAAACACTAAAGCTGCTTTAGCTACTGAAAATCTTCTTACGGGTGAAGAAGCTGTAATAGCTGCTTCTGCTGCTGAAGCAGTTGCTTTGGCAAAAGCTGCACTAAAAGTTGCAAAAGATGCTGTGATGATGGTCGGCCATAACAACTCAGATAACAATGTGGCAGGTGTGGATGCTACCCAGCTGCTCGAGAGGTTTCAACCTGGCGAGACGGGGCGAAACAGCATAGTTGGGGAGCTAAAGGCAAGTGAGATGAGATGGAGTGAAAGTAATTCATTCGGGAACTCACTTACAGATTCTGAGGACCTGGAACCAACACATGAAGAGCTGGAACTTCTTCAAACAGAGCTTTTAAATGGTATAGCTGTAAGATCTAAGCGTCAAAATGAACGGAAGGCTAGAAGAGATAGAGCAGCAGAGAGGGCTGCAGCCAATGTTGTGTCAGTGAAGTCTGGTTTCGCAGGCCGAAAAAAGCGTGCGTCAGTACAAGATGTTGATTACTCTGATCCATTGCGTTACTTGAGAGGAACGACAAGTACTTCTAGGCTGCTCACTGCATCTGAAGAACTTAAGTTATCAGAAGGAATACAGGTGCTAAGTTGCCCTTTTGCCTTCTGAGATTTTGTACAAGCATTTTCCTTTTCGGCTGCAGCAACAAGCACCCTTGCACCAGCTTTTACCTTTCTTTGTTCATCCCAAGTAAATTATATCTTTCCAGTTGCTTATCTTTGGCTCAAACCTAAGTGTTGTTTCTTAAATCTAAATCTGAAGAACTACTTTCATCTTTCTTTCTCTTTTTGTTACATAGTGAGGATCCAAGTTTATAGGTGCATGAATAGTTTGTGAATCTTTTCTTTAACCTGCTATGGATGTTGATTTCCTATCTGGCTGTGAAGATGTTCAATGAAAGTCAATCTACTTTAGTAAACATCATGTCAAAAAGAATACTTCTTGTTTAACTGAAATTGTCTGCTTCCATGAACAATTATGAGCTTTTAGTAGAACACCGCAAAAGTTGCTCTTGGATCTTTTTGTTTATTGCTTCAAATGAAGGATCTAGTCGCGAACTCTTAATAAAGTGCTGAGACATCATTGTATCTACTGCTAGCTTCTTCCTCAAGTTTATGTTTATATTTTAATTTTCTGAAGAGTTCACTTCCTACTTTTCCTTGAAAGTGTTTTATTTTTGTGTTTGTTCTTTAATTAATTTGTGATGACAAAAAAACAGGAGCTACTGAAGTTGGAAAGGCTTCAGGAGGAGCTTGCAGAGCGCTGTGGGGGTCAGCCCACTTCCGCACAATGGGCTGCTGCAGCCGGAGTTGACCTGAAGACCCTACGGAAGCGTATAAACTATGGAATTCTTTGTAAAGATAAAATGATTAAGAGCAACATAAGGCTTGTTATATCCATTGCCAAAAATTATCAAGGAGCTGGAATGAATCTTCAAGATTTGGTTCAGGTATATATGGGGCAATTATATATGATCACGAGACTGTAGCTCTTCGGAGGGATTAAAACCATCAGAAACATAACGTGCTTATATTTGGAAATTGATTTACAGGAAGGATGCCGTGGCCTTGTAAGGGGTGCTGAAAAGTTTGATGCTTCAAAGGGTTTTAAGTTCTCAACATACGCTCATTGGTGGATTAAACAGGCTGTTAGGAAGTCGCTTTCTGATCAATCCAGGACAATTCGGTTGCCGGTATGTGTAACACTCCTGCTCCAAATAAAAAAGAAAGACATGTATGTCTTAGTTGACTTTCCTTGGCTTATCTAATTTTGAGCATTCCTTTAATTTTTCCATGACAGTTTCACATGGTCGAGGCAACTTATAGAGTTAAGGAAGCAAGAAAGCAATTATATAGTGAAAATGGTAGACATCCTGACGAGGAGGAACTAGCTGAAGCAACGGGATTGTCAATGAAGAGGCTCACTGCTGTGATGCTAACTCCTAAAGCTCCAAGATCACTTGACCAGAAAATTGGATTCAACCAAAATCTCAAACCTTCGGTTGGTCCTGGAAAACATTTCTTGTTTCTTTTTACGTTCTTGATGATCCTGGAAAATCTTTCTTTTCACATTTTCTGGTATTGTTGTGTCCAATCCAGCTATTCTTGAATTAATTTTATGTGTGGTTACAGAACTTTATTCACTATATACTAAGAGCCCGTTTGGACATAAAAAAAAATTCTCATTTTTTCAAAGACATTTCACTTTTTTTCGAAATCAGCGTTTGTTCATAAAATTTTCAATCTTCACTTGAAGATGCATTTTGAAAATTTTCGAAAATTTGAAAAACTCCAAAAAGCTGTTTTTCAAAATTTTCACTCACAAAACTTCAAAAACAACCCAAAATTACATTCATGTCCAAACACAACTCTAAATTTCAAATACCATTTTCACTTGAAAAACTTTTTCCCCCTATTTTGGAATTTTACAATTCTTATGTCCAAACGCCCACTAAAATTACAAAGCTACTTAGGGGTGTGGCCCTTTCCGGACCCTGCGTGAATGCGGGATGCTTTATGCACCGGGCAACCCCAACTACAAAACCTACCATCAAGTGGGGTGACTTTACTGTTATATTGGGTTGAACTTTGGGGCTTTACTTTTATAGCGAGTAAAGTATAGTTACTTTAACGTGGCAAAAAACAGTTTTATAATTTAACTGTTATAGTAGATAAAATTCAGATGCTTTAATGGGAGAGAAAGATAGTTTTGTGACTTTAGTGTTAAAATGGATAATATTCAGTTACCATACGTGAAATTGACCCTGCAATTCTTGATTCTTACCACTTCAGAATTAATTGACTCTTATTTGTTGTGCTAACCTATATCGGTTTCTTTTACATATGGTGTTCAGGAAGTGATTGCAGACCCTGAAGCCGAAACATCAGAAGAGACATTGATCAAGCAGTTCATGAAACAGGACCTACAGAAGGTTTTAGAAACCCTGAATCCAAGGGAGAGGCAGGTTATTCGATGGCGATTTGGGCTGGAAGATGGGAGGATGAAGACATTGCAAGAGATTGGGGAATTAATGAGCGTAAGCCGGGAGAGAATCAGGCAAATTGAGTCTAGTGCATTCCGCAAGTTAAAGAACAAGAAAAGAACGAAAAATTTGCAGCAATATATTACTGCTTAAGAGTCCAGAAAAATAGGAGTATTCACTTTCTATAGTTCATTGAGTCTTCATTGTTTGATAGGAAAAGTTGGTTCTTCTTTAACAATTTTTTTTTGTTCAGAACTTTGCAAACATTTTGTGCATAATACAAAAAATTTGGTTCAAATGATTGGAAGTTGGAACATTAAATTTTCTGTTCTTCATGGGAATAAACGTATTTAAAAATTTCTCCTAACATTATGCCCATCTACAATTATTGCGCATTAAAATTGTGGTACTTTAAGCAAAGCAAATGAAATGGTCCCTTATTAGCAAGCAGTGCCTAAGATGCCGTCTGTTTCGAAAATAAGTGATAGAAACTAAGAATTCACCTGGCAGAGAATCAGGTTTTCTATCAATTCCCACAGTAAGTAAGCAACAAATTGTAAAACCAAATACTATAGGGAACCGGGTTCTTTATTTATTCCCACAGTAAATTTCTATGTGTAACGAAGAATATCATATACATCACTGTTTGGAATAGAAATAAACAGTAACAACGTATAACTCCAGAAAACAAAATATGTGGAAAAAATAACTGGCCACCATAATATGTATAGCGCGGAATTTCACTGCGCTATACCTTAACGGTCATAATACTATAGCGCGGTAAATAAGGGCATTATACCTGCATAAATACCATCTTCTTCCCCAAAAACAGAACGTCACCCCCCCCCCCC
>AWOL01S0057322.1:233678-315895 GCA_000715115.1 Nicotiana otophora
AAAATAGAATTGCCTAAAAGCTTATGAACTCAAGTGATGCCCATATGTGGTTGTTTTAGCTAATGCTATGTTTAGTGAGTATTTTCAATGTGCTTTGCATTCTTACATATTCGTGAGTGGAAATTGTGTATTGTCCTTTTTGAGAAAAAGTATTTCAAGAATAAATGATATGTTACTTGTTTATGATTTTAACTTGTGCTTTGATTGCCAATCATTTTACTCCATTTCTTGGAAAGAAATCTATTGTGTTTAAAGTCTTCATTACTAATGAACCTAAAGTTGTGATTTTCGAAATATTATATATGTTGATATTTATGACGATGATCCATGAAAGGAAAGATATGAAAGTGTGAAATATGAAATACAGCCATTATGCCACTAAAGAAGAATCATATGTATGGCCAAAAGAGCCAATAAAATGATAATATTGTAAGTGGTTGAAAGTACGGATTAAGTGATATATGGTGTGAAAGGTTATGAGATGTACGTATTTGTACTTTGATTTCCAATGTATTATAAGCCCCTACGTTCTTGCGAGTAAAGACTGTGATGTTCCTAAATATTCTAAATGCTCTTAATGTTCTATGATCACCCCTGGAAAGTACAAGTAAGTGATAGTATGAACACGAAATGTGGTCGTTGCCTAAATGATAATTATGAAGTGTTGTATGTCCCAATGGATTCAACTATAGTTGAATGCTTCTGAAATAATATATATAAATGACTTTGATTATTAAGTCCCCAAGAGTCATGAACCTAGATAATGACCTCTAGAGGTCAAGGGAGTGAATAATGAGATGGAAGGGATATGTCTTTTGCTAAATAATGATGAACCTTAAGAAAAGGAATTGGGCCCATGTGCCATTGAAATCAACTTATTGATTTACCATGCATGTGCTAATGTAATGAGTTGTGTTTCTCCATGACGAGCATGAACATGAAGTATTCCAATGATATGAGTAATTACGACCTTAAATGTAATGACAAACTATATCACTTTGAGTTTATATATCGTATTGTGATTGGGATTACACCTCCACCCACATATATTGGGGTGAGGCGGCAAGGCCGCTTTGTGTAGAGATTGTGATATTGTGATACACCTCCACCCGCATACATTGGGGTGAGGTGGCAAAGCCACTTTGTGTAGAGTTTTAGTATTGTAGAATACACCTCTACCCGCATACATTGGGGTAAGGCGACAAGGTCGCTTTGTGTTGACTTTTGCTATTATGGGATACACCTCCACCCGCATATATTGGGGTGAGAAGATAGGACCACTTTGTATAGGGATTGTGGTATTGTGATACACCTCCACCGGCATATATTGGGGTGAGGCGGTAGGACCGCTTTGTGCAAGAATTATGGTATTGTGATACACCTCTACTCGCATATATTGGGGTGAGGAGGTAAGGCCGCTTTGTGTTGAGTTTTGGTATTGTGGGATACACCTCGACCCGCATATATTGGGGTGAGGTGGTAGGACCGCTTTGTGTAGGGATTGTGGTATTGTGATACACCTCCACCCGCATATATTGGGGTGAGGTGGTAGGACCGCTTTGTGTAGGGATTGTGGTATTGTGATACACCTTCACCCAAAAACATTGGGGTGAGGTGGCAAGGCCGCTTTGTGTTGAGTTTTAGTATTGTGGTATACACCTCCACCCGCATATATTGGGGTGAGGCGGTAGGAACTCTTTGTGTAGGGATTATGGTATTGTGATACACCTTCACCCGCATATATTGGGGTGAGGCGGTAGGACCGCTTTGTGTAGGGATTATGGTATTGTGATACACCTCCACCCGCATATATTGGGGTGAGGCGGTAGGAGCGCTTTATGTAGGGATTGTGGTATTGTGATACACCTTCACCTATATATATTGGGGTAAGGCGGTAGAACCGCTTTGTGTAGGGATTCTGGTATTGTGGAATACACCTCCACCCGCATATGTTGGGGTGAGGCGGCAGGGCCGCTTTGTGTGAGGGTGGTTATAAAGGATCCCCGACTTAATATCTATAAATTTGAGTAGAGGCCCTTAATAAATTTGCTTGACGTTAACGGCTATCTTAGCCCATTTATTATTATCATGATTCATCATATCCATGTTGTATTTCTAAGCCCTTAAATAAGCGTATTTGTATTGTGTAATTGAATGTTGTGAACGGTCTATGGGACGCATATGTGTATAATATGATACGTGAACACTAAGGACAATCTATGAAATGTATATGTGTAAAATAAGGGAGGAAGGTTTCACTTTCATTGGACTTGTTTGTACATGTTGTTACAATTACATTATATTATGTATTCCATGTATAGTTCATATGGATCAGTTCATCCTAAAAGAAGTTTAGAATGATGCAAGTATAATAAGATTTGAAATGTGATTCTATGGAATGTTTCGTAGTTTCTTGATGTATTTTATTTACCTCTTATTTGAGTTACCATATTTTCATATGTTGTTTTGACTGCCTTACATAGGAGTACTATTCCACATGTACTCACGTCCCTTTTGCTGGGGGCGCTGCATCTTTTAATGGATGCAGGTATACTTCTACAGGATGATATGGACCTTTGATAGGGATCTTCTTCACTACTCAGCTTATGGTGAGCCCGCTACAATTTTAGTGGGTGTTTGGGTCTAGTTATTTTTATGTATATAGGTATCTATTGTCATAGAAGCTCCATGTACACTGTGAGTCATGTAATTAAAGATTTGAGTGTTGTCATGTATTTATGTTCACAGTATTAACAACTATTTATAGAGTTGTGTAACCACCACGAGAAAGAAAATATGAGCCATTGAGCCAAATGTATTTAATATGAAAGTCAAAATCTTATTATGTTATGGTAAATCATGCATGAGTAATGATGAGAGGTTAATGCAAACTAGGCTTTCTCGACTGGGTTTACTCGGTTGAGTGCCGGTCGCGCTCCTTGATTTCGGGGCTTGACACGGGTCCATTTAAGTGAAATGCTGGTGGGGAAATACAATTTTAATGCAATGAGTCAGAGGCACCTCGATTTTTCATGGAGTTCACCTAGAGGTACTGCGAATGCATGGAAGCAAAATAATTCTAGACCACAGGGACAAAGAGCTCTAGCGTACCAAAATCAGCAGAGGCAGTAATTTTAGCCTCAACAGCCCATTGAGCATGGTCTAGAGGATCTATGAAGGCCTTCATTCTGAAAATTTATGAGAGGCTTGAAACACATAGCGCAACCACATGGGAACATGGAGCAGCTATCAAAGATATAGGTACTGGTTTTCGAAACCTGAAAAGACAGGTTAGGCAGCTAGCCACTCTTTTGTCTAAGAGGATTCCAAGAACTCTCTCCGCTGATACTGAGAGAAATCCCAAAGAAACAGTAAATGCTGTAACTTTGAGAAGTGGGTAAGTATTGAAAGCTCCCACCCCAGTCCAAAAAGATGTGGAACTTGAAAAGGAAAATGGGGAGCAACTGAAGAATGATATTGATAAGAAGAAAGGCAATAAGGGAGCTCACAAGAATAAGGAGAAAACTTCAAGAAGGGATGAATCTAATGAGAGCAAGCATATGCCTGCTCTACCTTTTCCTCAAAAGTTATATAGAGAAAAGCTGGACAAGCAATTTGAGATATTTCTGAATGTGCTGCAATAGGTTCATGTAAACTTACCATTCACAAAAATGCTCTCACAAATGCTTGCTTATGCCAAATATATGAAGGAGATCATGACAAAGAAGTGGAAAATAGAGGAGACCTCAGTGGTGAAGCTCACTGAGCATTGCAACGCAATATTGCAAAATAAACTTCCATAAAATTGTGGAGATTCAGGGAGTTCTACTATACCTTGCTCTTTAGGCTCTATTAATTTTGATAAATGTTTATGTGATTCTGGTACCTCAATTAACTTAATGCCTCTATCTATTTACAGGAAACTTGAGAAGGAGCTTGGAGAGATAAAGTCGGTGCTAATATCGTTGTAGCTGGTAGACCAAACTACTTTGATACCCGAGGGAATAGTGGAAGATGTTTTAGTTCGAGTGGATAAGTTCGTATTTCCTGTAAATTTTATAGTAGTTAATATGGAGGATAACAAGGAGGTCACCCTAATCTTAGGAAGACCATTCTTAGTAACGGGTAGAGCAATATTAGATATACACGAGAGAAGGCTCATGCTTAGAGTGGGTGAGGAGACTGTAACTTTCGAGATAAATGTAGAAATAGGGGTGAAAAAGGAGAAGCCAACTGCAAGTGTTGAATGGAAAGTGAAGGGCACAAAAGAGAAGGCTGCGGCGAGTGAAAAAGATATATGTGGGGTGCACCCCAAGAAAGCGGAGAAGACGTTGTCAACATGGATGTGTGAATTAGTTCGAAAGCGAGGAATGGATCCCGACTTCGACTCCGACCCCGACTAGAGATTCAGGGATGTCGCCTCTATCTTATACTTTGTAATTGTGTATCATGGGGACATGTCACAACTTAAAGTGTGGGGTGGGGGATATGTTGTATGTTGTATGTATATGTGTTAGTTTTGTTAGCTTTAGTGATTTAAAACATTTTTGAAAACAAAAACCATAAATATTTTTAAAATTTTTTATTTTTCCTGACGATTGATATCATCGACATGTTTCTTGAGAGATTAAAGTCGGGAGGAAAAAGACAAAACGATTTTATTTTGTAGGTAGTGTAATAATTCCCCCTTGGTTTGTTTTATGCCGCAGTTCTTTTTCAAGGATTTTGTTTGAACCGGGTATAGTTAGTTTTTTTTGTTAGGAGTAGGAAACCTTGTGCTATGAATTGAATGGAAAGCAATATCTCTTGACTTTATTATATCTTGAGAATAGAGTGAGTGTTTTAGTTGTGATGCTTAGGCTCAGTTTTTGACTCTTGTATAAGTACCTTAAATTGTATGATCTTAATTGTGCTTAACTTCTTTCACTAGAGTGTCTTGAGACAGTTATATGCTTTTACCCATCTAATTATTATGTATCTTAGTTAACCCCGTTGGGCCTATAATCTTTTTTCTTTGGCAACGACATTACAAGCTTTACCCATTTGTTCGAATTGACCATCTATTTGAACCTTGTATGTAAGGCCCCATAAAAGTTTGCAAAAGAAAATAATGTTTCGTGGTGCCGAATTGGTCTGATCGGGGAGCACAATTCACTGCTAAATTTTGGAAGAAATTTCAGCAAGGCTTGGGTACTCAGGTGAATCTTAGTACAACCTTTCACCCACAGACTGACGGGCAAGCAGAGCGGACTATTCAGACGCTTGAGGATATGTTGCGTGCTTGTGTTCTAGACTTCAAAGGTAGCTAGGATGATCATTTACCAATCATAGAAAATGCATACAATAATAGCTATCATGCTAGCATTCAAATGTCACCGTTCGAGGTTTTATATGGTAGGATATGTAGATCTCCCATTGGGTGGTTCGAAATTGGGGAAGCAGAGTTGATAGGGCGAGACCTCATGCATCAGGCCATGGAAAAAGTTAAAATCATTAAGGAGCGGTTGAAGACTGCTCAGAGTCGTCAGAAATCCTATTCGAATGTTCGTCGTAGGGATTTGGAGTTCAAATAAGATGATTGGGTATTCTTGAAAGTTTCTCCCATGAAAGGGGTAATGTGATTTGGTAAGAAAGGAAAATTGAGTCCGGGGTATGTCAAACCGTACAAAATCATTCAGAGGATCGGTGAGGTGGCGTACAAGGTTGAGCTACCACCTGAGATGTCATTAGTACACTCGGTATTTCATGTGTCTATGTTGAAGAAAGTAGTAGGAGACCCAACAGTCATTGTTCCGATTGAGACTATTGAGGTAAATGAAGAATTGACTTATGAAGAGATTCCAGTTTCTAGTATTGATCGGCAAGTCCGAAAGTTGAGAAACAAAGAAATTGCATCCGTGAAAGTGTTATGGCGAAATCAACAGGTTGAAGAGGCTACTTGGGAGGCGGAAGAAGAAATGAAGAAAAAGTATCCTTATTTATTTGAATAACCATGTAATTATGAGTTGTGCCTCATGAAAATGCTAAAAGATAGTTTCTATGAATTATGTATGACTTGTACATTTGGTGTTAAGGGTGTTCTGTTCTGGTAATATAATTGCTTGTGAGGCCACAGTTGGTGTTGTTTTGTGTTATGTTACGTAGTTGGATTATGTATATGTTTTAATGATGTGTTTCTGGAGCTCTCTGATAGGTAGATAGGTCTAGTTACAAAGGAAACTCTGGCGAAAGTTTTGAAACTTTAGGGAGTTAGTCAAATTTGGGGCTGCTGGTGTGTAGTATGAAAACTGTGTTGCATAAGATGCTAATAAGATATTTTTACCCTCATTCGAGGACGAATGATCCTAAGTGGGGGATAATGTAAGGCCCCGTAAAATTTTGCAAAAGAAAATAATATTTCGTGGTGCCGAATTAATTTTACGTGTTGAGTATTATAGAAATAATCATTTTGCGGGCCGCATAATGGCCGCAGAAGTGAGGCAGGAGAGGGCCACATTAAAGGAAATTCTGCGATCGACTATGCGACCGCATAACTGTTATGCGGTCATTATGCGACTGCATAACTGTTATGCGGTCATTATGTGACCGCAGAATAGTTATGCGGACTGCATAGTGACCGCATACACAGACAGTTCTTTTGACTATCTTGTAACTAATTATGCGACCGATATGCGGTTCGCATATCGGTTATGCGATCGCAGACCTTGTTCTGGAGCTCCATTTTTAAGTTTTTAAAACCCGACCCTGTTTCGTTAATTACATTTTTTGGGGCATTTTTGAGCTATAATCTGACATTTTAGAATGAGAGAGAGTGTCCTAGAGTGAGAAGGTGTTCTTCAATAACTGTTCTTCAATTCTTGCTCAAGTTTTGGAAGATTAAGAAGGAAAACTCACTAGGTCTTCATCCTAGAGGTAAGATTCTACATCCTAACCCCTAATTTCGAAATTTTCTAAAAATGGGTGATTAGCAAGATAATATTTGGGCATGAGAGTTGTTTATTTTACATGCATGTGATATCAAGGGGTGTGGAAAGATTGCTGAACTAAGCATGATAAATATTGAGTTGTGGGATGATGGAATCCTCCATAAAAGGACCTTAAAACCTTAATGCAGACCTAGTGTTTGATAAAATTCTCAAATGAGCTAAAACCATAATCATCTTCCTAATTTTGATTCAATTTGTTATATTTGTACAATAGCTTGAAGTTGCTAAGAATTCCAGAATATTTTAGGGTTTAAGGAAGCTCAATTGAGGTATGTTGGCTAAACTCTTCTCTTAGAATTGGATCCCACGATATTCATGTGAATTATGTAAGTCCTGAGTGGTTCATTATAAAATTGGCTTTTCCGAGTAAGATTGGATTGAAAGATATATGTTCAACAAGTATCCCAAATGCTTTATTTATGTTATGTTATCAATTGAGGATGTGTCAAAAATATGGGATGTGCATTAGAAATGTTCGACTTCAAGTTAAATTCAAACGAAGACTATTATGCCAAATTTTGTGAAGAATCTCTAAGTGCCTTAAACTCTTAATTGCTCATATGTGTACTACATGCCTTGATTTACATTGTTGTTGTTGTTGTTGTTGTTGTTGTTGTTGTTGTTGTTGTTGTTGTTGTTGTTGTTGTTGTTAATGATGCTGATGTTAGAAAGGGAAAAGGTGAGCATAAAATACTAAATATGGCCAACGTGCCAAGAATGATCTTATAATTATGGTCATTAGTACCAATGAAATGAAAAGATGTGAAAGTAATATGAAATGCGATGATCGATATAAAAAGGTTGATGTCTCTAATGAGATAGCCTAGCCGATCGGGTCGTGATCGGACTCCGTACTAAAATTACGGTGGTATTGGTATTGACAGTAATTGTGGTTGATTCTCTAATGAGATAGCCTAGCCGATCGGGTCGTTATCAGACTTCGTGCTAAAAGTACTGTGGCATTGGTATTGTGAACAATGGTAATGTGAACGATGGAATATCGATGCTAAAACAAAAATACCAATGTGAGATATGGAAATTAATTTGAACAATGTCTTGACCCTAAATTGAGGTTTGTTGTTGATTAAGGCTTTCATTGAAATTATGATATTCTTTTTTTATTATTTGTTCTATTGAGAGGGTGTTTGGTTACACATACTAGTGCTATTCGACGGTACTAACGTCCCTTTTGCCGGGGGCACTGCATCTTTAAATGGATGCAGGTGATTTCACAGCAGGAGATATTGATCAGTGATAGCAGTACACCTTCTTCCCAGCTGACTTGGTGAGCCCCACTTCATCCCGGGGTCATGTATCTTTTGTACTCTGTATATTCTGTTTGACATATAGCCGGGTCTTTATTGCCGGCATTATCATTGTACTCTTCTTTATCTATAGAGGATCCGTAGACATAGTGTGGGTTGTATACTGGTGCTGGGAAGTCAAACTCGTTATGTTGTACTTGAATTACTATTTCCACTTCAGATTATGAAAAATGTGCGGAATTAAGACCTTAAAAATGACGAAAACTATTGGTAATGAATTGATATTGTAGACATGATCACATTTTGTTTAATTAATGGAAATATGTATTATCTTTATTCATGGATGAGTTTGGGTAGAAGGAAATCTAACATGCTTGCTCGGTCGGTTTCACTCGGTTGAGTGCTGGTTACGCTCCTTGTTTTTGGGGCGTGACATTATACCTCTTGTGAGCACTTGAATTTGTTATGAACTTTGTAAAAGTTACAATGTGGGGTGTTGGGTTGGCTTTTGAGTGGAACTAAGGAAATAAAGAGAAAGGTACATTTCTTTGAAAAAGAAAGAGCCACTTGACTTGGAAAAAAAGAGAAAAAATGTTGTATTGTTGTGAAAACTGTTCCTTGATAGTGGTAACTCTTGATGTAATTGTGCTTAAAGAAGTAGGGAGTTAATGTATATTGATGTGAAGGTGGAGTTATTGTTTGAAATAAGTGTGGGATTTTGAAAGGTAAATTGTAGGTATTGAAGTGCTTAGGGAGGTGTAGTCACTATTATATCTAAATGTATCATACCCGTCCTGCAACCTACATTACAACCAGTTAAAGTCCTACTTGATTCTTGACTAAATGAGCTCAACTAGTAGAGTAGTACACTATGGGCAAGCTTATGGTGCATCTTTTGTGGCATATGAATGTTGTTTCTGAGAGTGAGCGAATTCTTTCTATCTTGAGTTCCTAATTGTTCTTAAATTTCATTTAGTGTGGAACTACTCTCTGTTGTTGTGTGAGGGAACTTGTATCATGAAGGAAAGGTAATGATTGACCTCTGTTTTAGAGTAAGTGAGCGGGTTATAAATAATGCGTGGTACTTTTGAGTCAAATCTTGAGGAGAGAAGGTTACGGTATTGTGCTTAATCGGTTTTAAATATTCTTGGTGTGATGAGTTATAAGAGTTATTTAAAACGTTCGTGTCTATATGAAGTGTAGTTTGATAACTCAAGGACGAGCAATGGCTTAAGTGTGGGTGTTGATGGTTGGCTATATTCTCGTATTTTAGTCACTTATTGCACTCTAATTTACTGCACTTTATTCGTTTTATGCTTTAATCGCTAGTGTTTTGTACTTACTGTGTGTTTATGAATTGTAGGAGTGATTCCGAGCTATGTAGATGTTATGGAATGAATTCGAGCTATTTGGAGCTTTGAAGTCTGAGTAAATGCCCAAGGTATTAAGTCGGGAAAGCGTTCGGGGGTGGAAAACTACATCTGGATATAAAAAAGCGAGGAAAATTCCGTACTCTGAGAAAAGCCCACTAGCGCGGTACGTGGGGTGCCACACATGTGTATTTTTTTACTGCTTTATAGATTTCAACTCTCTGGATTTTCCCACTAATACCCCGTATGGCGCATTGCCCCATGCGGCGCTCCTGTGAATTATTTAGTGAGTGAAATCCTATTTCATCAAGGAGAATGTGGTTTCGTTTGGGCCCGACCCTACTTAGTATAAATACATGAAAAAACGTTTTTTTGGGACTTTTGACACATATTCGACCTAGGGAGTCTAAGGAGGAGTTGGAGAAGCAAACACACAAGGCGTTCATCATTCAATCCTCACTCAAGACCTGAGTTTGGATCATTTTTTGTTTACCTCTACTTTAAACATATTTGTGATGAATATCTCCATATCTATGGAGTAGTTCTCCTTAAGGTTTGATGTATTTGGTGTATTGATATTGGTTTGTGGATTATAACTCTAGTTTTACGTATTGAAGTGTTTTTGGATGATTTAACTGTTGTATCTATTTTCACTTGTTCATGTAATCGAGAGAGGCATAACTTGTGATATATTTGCATTATATTGTTGGTTGAGTTCATTAATTCTTCTTAGTAATCGAAACAGGCTAGTTGAATTGTTGATTAAACCTAGTTAGGAGGATAATCGAGAGAGGTTCTCCTAAAGACCAATCCACTACACATTCTTGCATATCTTCACGTGTTTAAATTGGTTCATCTTGTGAGGTTGAGACTTAATCGAGAGAGGAGTTTCTACTAAACATTTGAACTATTAATTGAGTGAATTCGAGATACTCACCTAAACATTAGAAGTGAATTATCTACAGTTAGATCCCAAACAATTATCTTACACCTATCCAATCAACCCCTATTATCTCCCACTGATACTTCCTTGCTTACCTTTGTTGCGATTGTCATTAGTCAATAGCTTTAGATTCTTAGTTAATTATAGTTTTAATCACATAAATCTCAACTATTGATTCTCTTAAATAGCAATCAAGCTAGAAACTACGAAAATACTATTTAACTCCAATCCTTGTGGATACGATATTATACTATACTATCTTTGACTAGCGAGCATAATTATAGTATAATATCGTATCCACAGGGATTGGAGTTAAATAGTATTTTCCTAGTTTCTAGCTTGATTGCTATTCAGAAGAATCAACAGTTGATATTTATGTGATTAAAACCACAATTGACTAAGAATCTAAAGCTATTGACTAATGACAATCACAACAAAGGTAAGCACGGAAGTTATGAGTGGGAGAAAATAGGGGTTGATTGGATAGGTGCAAGATAATATTTTGGGATCTAACTCTAGATAATTAACTTCTGATGTTTAAGTGAGTCTCTCGAATTCACTCAATTAATAGTTCAAACGTTTAGTAGAAACTCTTCTCTCGATTAACTCTCAACATCACAAGATGAACTAATTTAAGCACGTGAAGATATGCAAGAATGCGTGGTGGATTGATCTTTAGGATAACCTCTCTCGATTATCCTCCTAACTAGGTTTAATCGAAAATTCAACTAGCCTCTTTCGATTACTAAGAAGAATTAATGAACTCAACCAACAATATAATGCAAATATATCACAAGTTATGCCTCTCTCGATTACCTGAACAAGTGAATATAGATGCAACAGTTAAATCATCCAAAAATGTTTCAATACATAAAACTAGAGTTATAATCCACAAATAAATATCAATACACCAAATCCATCAAACCCTTAGGATAACTACTCCATAGATATCGAGCAATTCATCACAAATATGTTTAAAGTAAAGGAAAACATAAAACGATCCAAACTCAGGTGTTGAGTGAGGATTAAATGATGAACTCCTTGTGCTTTTGCTTCTCCAACTCCTCCTTAGCCTCCCTAGGTCGGATATGTGTCAAAATTTCCAAAAATAATGCTTTTCCATGTATTTATACTAAGTAGGGTCTGGCCCACACGAAACCACCTTTCCTTGACGAAATATGATTTTCACTCTGTAAATATTGCACAGAAATGCCGCATGGGGCGATGCGCCATGTGGGGCATTAGTGGGGAAATCCATAGAGTTGAAATCTGTGAGGCAGCAGAACAATACACATGCGCGGCACCCTACGCACCGCGCTAGTGGGCTTTTCTCTGAGTACGGAATGTTCCTAACTTTTTGATATTCAGATGTGATTTTCGACCCCCGAACGCGCTCCCGGCTTAATACCTTGGGCTTTTGCTCAGACTTCAAAGCTCCAAATAGCTCAAATTCATTCCATAACATTTATATAGCTCAGAATCACTCCTACAAGGCATAAACACATAATAAGTACAAAACACTAGCGATTAAAGCTCAAAACAAATAAAGTGCAGTAAATTAGAGTGCAATAAGCGACTAAAATACAAGATTATAGCCTACCATCAACCAACATCTATTCTTACATCTTTTTATTCATAAGACCTAGGCCAACAAGGCCTCCGAGTAACAATCAGCAAAATTAAAATGTGAACAAATGACTTGTAAAAGAAACCTTATCATTTTATACATATTCACAATTGTCATAATCCACCCTTTTACATACAGCTAAACCCTAGCATGCAAGCCTCTAAGAGTACCAAAAGGAGATATATGCATGCATAACTTTGTCGGGACAGGGCCCTACAATACCCAAAACTTTAAGGCATGAGCTTCAGTACATATTGACTTCGAACAACTACTCCGAAGGAATGGAGTACAACGACCGCTCAACTAGAACAACACCCTATTGGGGAGGGACACCACCAGATATATCTATACCTGTGGGCATGAACACAGCGCCCAAAGAAAAAAGCGTTAGTACGAATAATGTACTGAGTATGTAAGACTATGAAAGCATGTAAATCTGAGTCATAACGTAAGAGAAATAAGTGCGTAATCTCAACTTGAATACAGAAAACGAGCCACCAGGGTCATAATCGATGGGAACTATAAACCATGAATCATGAATATATGCAAGCTTTTCTAAAGCCAAGCCACTCATTCGGGCCATTCATTAATTATAAAACATATACGTATACACATCTTCAGCCACTCTTTGGGGCATATTTCATCACTCCATACTCGGCCTCATAGAAGACTCGATCGTACCCGACCACACAAGGGCTCGGTAACCTTATATCACACATTACTCCATAACCAACCTCGAAGAGGACTCGATCGTACCCCACCTCAGGAGGTACCAACTATACCCGGTCTCAGTAGTTATCGACGTAATCGGCCTCAAGAGGACTCAGTAACCTCATATCACACATCATCGTACCCGGCCACACAAGGGCTCAGTAATATCTCATATCATATCTCTCATACCCAGCTGATCAATGGTTGCACAATAGGTGCCGTACCCAGATGACTATAACACTTGGTAAGGTAAAATAAATACATATACATAAATGCAATGCAGTAGTAGTTTCAATGGACACCATGCTTAACCTCAGAAAGAATCATACTCTCCGACCACAGAATAACAACTGGGAACATTATAGAGTTTGAGAGAAACTCTACCGGCCAGAATGTACAAGAACAGAAAAATGTCATTGAGAGGGACTCATATCAACCAAATTCTTACAATACAAAAATCCTTTAGAGGGAGAGATTTAAACCAACTCATGCCAAGAAAAAACGTTTCCCTACATACCTTGTTGAAAAACTAGCTAGACCTCTAGGACGATTAACTCTTCCTCCAACAAATTTTTCAGAATCGATACAGCAAGATAATAAATATTACAGTAATGATTCCCAGTACATTCATGCTAGATATTTCAAGATTCAAATTCGCCTTCAACTTTTCATTAAAGTTTTTGGAAAGTCTAAAGGGGTGTTGAGAGCACTTGGGATAACTAACATAGGTGATACCTTTTTAAAAAATGAAAGAGAAGGAGTGTTGCATTGCCTTTTTATATCACACCAAATCTTTTAAACTCCACCACTACTACATACAAAATGGGTCACCCTGCCCCGGTCACTGCACGCGGTGACAGTTGGCGCAAGTCTACTAAAACGTGTTTCCATCTTCTGCCCTCAAACGCGTTGCTGACTCATTGGTTGCGCTAGAAGACACACTTATCAAGCTTTATTTAGGTGTGGCATGTAAAAACAAAGACCTCATGCCCCAACATATATCGTACTCATGTCAGTTACCAATAACATGTTCAAGAAGGATTTATTGAGAATCAAATAAAGTAAAACATGATGACGATTTTATTTTTACTTCAATCTATTATGTTACCAACAACTCAACAACATATGAGATAACAACTCCACGTAGGCAGCCCAAGATAACATGATGGTAGGCTATAATTATGTGTTTTAGTTGCTTGTCACACTCTAATTTAATGCACTTTAATTGAGTTTGAGCCTTAATCGCTAATATTTTGCACTAATTCTATATTTTATGGCTTGTAGGAGTAATTCCGAGCTATGTAGATGTTATGGAATGAATTCACGCTATTTTAGAGCTTTGAAGTCTGAGTAAAAGCCCAAGGATTAAATTGGAATCAAGTTCGGGGATCAACACACATCAGTGCATTCAAAAAGAGAAACAAAGAATCGAACCGGACGTCACCCAGGTGCGCGACCGTGCACTGGGCGCGCACTAGGCGTGCATGTGAGGCAAAACACTATGCAAAGTGCGCAGCCTTATGCTCGAGCACCCTCCCAGGTGCGCGGCCGCGCACGTCCTGTCCGGGAAAAGTCCTATTTCATGAAGGAGAAGGTATGTTTGTTTGAGCCCGATCCTACTTGGTATATATACATGGAAAAATGGTATTTTGAGGACTTTTGACATACTTTAGACCTAATGAGGCTAAGGATAAGTGGTAGAAGCAAGAGCACAAGGATTTCATCCTTCAATCATCACTCAAGACAAAGGTTGGATTGTTTTATATTTTCCTTTAACTTAAACTTATTTGTGATGGATTTTTCCATATCTATGGAGTAATTCTTCTTTAGGAATTGGTGGATTTGGTGTTTAGAGAATTGTTTGTGGAAATTAACTCTAATGTTATGTATTGAATCATTTTGGGTGTTTTAATTGTTGCACATATATTCACATGTTTACGTAAACGAAAGAGGTGTAACTTGTGATGTTTTGCATTATCTTGTTGGTTGAATTCATTGATTCTTCTTAGTAATTGAAAGAGGTTAGTTGAATTACTGTTTAGATCTAGTTAGGAGAATAATCGAAAGTGGTTCTCTTACAAACCAATCCACTACGAATTCTTGCATATATTCACCGAGCTTAACTTAGTTTATATTGTGAGGTTGAAACTTAATCGAGAGAGGCGTTTCTACTTAACATTCGAACTAATAATAGAGTGAATTCAAGATACTCACTTGAACCTTAGAAGTGAATTAACTAGAGTTAAATCCGAGACAAGTATCTCGCACCTATCCAATAAACCCCTATTTTCTCCCATTGATATCTTCTTTGCTTACTCTTGTTGTAATTGTCATTAGCCAATAGTTTAGACTCTTAGTTAATTTTACTTTTAATCACATAAATATCAATTGTTGATCATCTTGGATAGCAATCAAGCTATAAACTACAAAAATACTGTTTAACTCCAATCCCTGTGGATACGATATTATATTATCGACTAACGAGCATATTGATAATGTTGGAAATAGTTTGTATTGATAATTCAGGAATTAGATTTTAGTTTTATTTCTTTTCTTTTTCCCTGTCTATTTTATTTTCTTTATTAGTTAACTTCTTTTCAAGATTTGTTTTCTAGTACCTAACAAGTTGGAGAAGATACTGTAGATATTGAACTCTAAATGTTGTGAAGATGGAGTATAACCAGCCTACTAAAACAGTTGAAGAGTTAGCAGTTGAATATTATCAGTGGTCTGCTATGTGTTTTAAATGCGGTGGAAATTATCTATGGGTTGAATGTCAAGCAGGTATATATTATTCTTATGGTTCGTATCTGGAACAGTCTTCACTCTGTTTCTAGTCCGTACAGGTATGAGGATGTGGGCACAATCTTGACTCTGGTAGGGATGAATACCCTTTACTATAATTGGAATGGAAGCGAAGTGAGACAACCACCTCAAGGGGAGAATGGTAGTTTAGAAGAGCTTCTGTATAAGTTCATAATAAGGTGGAAGAGAGATTTAAAAATTTGACGAGCGCAAAACACACATTTAAATATGCTCGCTATTCGAATATAGTATAATATAATATCGTATCCATAGGGATTGGAGTTAAATAGTATTTTTCATAGTTTATAGCTTATTTGCTATCTAAAGAGTCTAAACTATTGGCTAATGACAAGAGTAAGCAAAGAAGATATCAATGGTAGAAAATAAGGGTTGATTGGATAGGTGGGTGCAAGATACTTGTCTGAGATTTAACTCTAGTTAATTTACTTCTAAGGTTCAAGTGAGTCTCTCGAATTCACTCTATTATTAGTTCGAATGTTCAGTAGAAACTCCTCTCTCGATTAAGTTTCAACCTCATAATATGAACTAAGTTAAGCTCGGTGAAGATATGTAAGAATTCGTAGTGGATTGGTTTGTAAGAGGCCGCGCACTTTGCGTAGTGTACTGTCTTACATGCGCGCCAAGTGCGCTGTCACGCACCTAGGTGATGTCTGGCTTGATTCTTCGTTTCTCTTTTTGAATGCACTATTGTCTGTTGATCCTCGAACTCGATTCCAACTTAATCCTTGGGCTTTTACTCAGATTTCAAAGCTCCAAAATAGCGTGAATTCATCCCATAACATCTACATAGCTCGGAATCACTCCTACAACGCATAAACCATATAATTAGTGCAAAACACAAGCGATTAAGGCTCAAACTCAATTAAAGTGCATTAAATTAGAGTGTGACAAGCAACTAAAACACACAATTATAGCCTACCATCAACACTCCACACTTAAACCATTGCTCGTCCTCGAGCAAACAAATTACACTTTATAATGACACGACCGTTTTGAACAACTTTCATAACTCGTCATACCAAGAATATTTAAAATAGACTAAGTACAATACCGTAACATCCTAGCCTTAAAGTTTGACTCAAAAGCACCACGCATTATTTATAACCCGCTCACTTACTCCAGCACAGTGGTCAACGACATTACATTTCCTTCATGAATCACGTGCCCTCATAATAGAAAGAATAGAAAGAATTCGCTCACTCTCAGAAACAACATTCATATGCCAAAAAAGATGAACCATAGGCTTGCCCGTAGTGTACTACTCCGCTAATTGAGTTCATTCAGTCAAGGATCAAGTAGGACTTTCATTGGTTGTAATGTAAGCTGCGGGACGGGTAGGATACATTTAGATATAAGAGTGATTACACCTCTCTAAGAACTTTAGTGCATACATTTCATTCAAAACCCCACATTTATGTCAAACCAAGACTCCACCTTCACATCCATATATATTAACTCCCTACTTCTTTGATCACAATTACATCAAGAGTCACCACTATCAAGAAATACTTTTCACAATCATACACTTATTTTTTCCTTTCTTTTTCAATTTGATTGGCTCTTACTTTTTCAAAACATTGCACCTTTCTCCTTATTTCAATAGTTTCACTCAACAGCCAAACTAACCACCACACACTTCAACTTTTACAAAGTTCATATCAAATTCAAGTGCTCATGAGAGGTACAAAGTTCAAATAGATGGTCAATTAAAACAAATAGGTAAGGCTTGTAATATGGGTGCCAAAGAAACTGGATTACAGGCTCAACATGGTTAACTACGATACATAACAAATTGGTGGGTAAACTCATATCATTGGCTCAATAAAAAAATGCCTATATCACTTCCAAGACTGAATAAAACTACTATTTCACTTTGCAAACACATGGGGCAAGTTCTAGACATCAAATGCAATGCACAGAATAACACAAATTCTCACACACACATGGCACATAACTCAATTAAGATTGGATTATCAAGACACTCTACTCAAAGAAATTAAACAAGGTTAAGGTCATACACTTTAAGGTACTTATGCAAGAGTCAAAAACTGAGCCTAAGTGCCACAACTAAAGCACTCACTAGTCTCAAAGTATAATAAAGTTAAGAGATATTGTCTTCAATTCACATCTCAACACAAGGTTGCCTATTCCTAACCAAAAATAAAAACTAACTAAACCCAGTTCAATAAAAATCCTTGGAAAAGAACCACAACGCAAAGAAAAATCAAGGGGGCATTAATACAATACCTAACAAAATAAAATGTTTTTGTCTTTTTCTTTAGACTTAATCCCTCAAGAAACCTGTCGATATGATATCCATCGTTGGGAAAAATCGAAAATTTTAAATTTTTATGGTTTTTTCAAAATTTGTTTTCTATCTCTAACTATTAAAAATAACAAACAAAAACTAAGACTAACATACATACATACATACAAATATCCGCCACCCCACACTTTAAATTGTGGCACGTCCCCATGACACACAATTAAAAAGTATAAGGTAGAAGAAACTTCCCTGAATCTCTAGTCGGGGTCTAAGTTGAAGTCAGGCTCCATCCTTCTCGTCCGAACTAGTGCAGACATCCACGCGGACAACTTCTTCTCAGCGTTCTTGGGCTACACCCTACACTTATCTTTATCAATCACTGGGACCTTCTCTTTCGATCTTTTCACTCTCCATTTTGCACTTGCAGCTGGCTTCTCCTTTCTCACCCCCATCTCCACATTCATATCGAAAGTTACCGTCTCTTCACGCACTCTAAGCATGAGTTTTCTATCATGTATATCTAATATTAGATAAAGTGCATTAAATTAGAGTGCGAAAAGCAACTAAAACACACAATTATAGCCCACTATCAACACCTTACACTTAAACCATTGTTCGTCCTCGAGCAATCAAACTACACTTTATAATGACACGGCCTTTTTAAACAAATCTCATAACTCACCATACCAAGAATATTTAAAATAGACTAAGTATAATATGGTGACATCCTAGCCTAAACATTTGACTCAAAAGCTCAACATATTATTTATAACCCGCTGACTTACTCTAACACAGAGGTCAACGACATTACCTTTCTTTCATAAATCACGTGCCCTCACAAAAAAAGAGAGTAGTTCCACACACAATCTAATTTAAGAACAATTACAAACTTCAAATAGAAAGAATTCGCTCACTCTTAGAAATAACATTCATACACCACAAAAGATGAATCATAGGCTGGTCCGTAGTGTACTACTCCACTAATTGAGTTCATTCAGTCAAGGATCAAGTAGGACTTTCATTGGTTGTAATGTAAGCTGCGGGACATGTAGAATATATTTAGATATAAGAGTGACTACATCTCCCTAAGCACTTTAATACATACATTTCATTCAAAACCCTACATTTATGTCAAACCAAGACTCCACCTTCACATCCATATATATTAACTCCCTACTTCTTTTATCACAATTACATCAAGAGTCACCACTATAAAGAAATATTTTTCACAATCATACAATTATTTTTTCCTTTCCTTTTCAATTCTAGTGGATCTTACTTTTTCAAAACATTGCACCTTTCTCCTTATTTCAATAGTTCCACTCAAAAGCTAAACCAACCACCCCACAATTCGACTTTTTCAAGGTTCATATCAAATTCAAGTGCTCATGAGAGGTACAAGGTTCAAATAGATGGTCAATTCAAATAAATGTGTAAGTCTTGTAATGTGGGTGCCAAAGAAACAGGATTACAGGCTTAACGGGGTTAACTACAATACATAACAAATTGATAGGTAAACTCATATCATTGGCTCAATAAAAAAAATGCCTAAATCACTTCCAAGACTGAATAAGACTACTATTTTACTTTGCAAACATACAGGGCAAGTTCTAGACATCAAATGCAATGCACAAAATAACAAAGTTTCTCACACACACATGACACATAACCCAATAAAGATTGGATTATCAAGACACTCTATTCAAAGCAGTTAAGCAAGGTTAAGGTCATACAATTTAACGTACTTATGCTAGAGTCAAAAACTGAGCCTAAGTGTCACAACTAAAGCACTCACTATTCTCAAGGTATAATAAAGTTAAGATATTATCTTCAATTCAGCTCTCAACACGAGGCTTCCTATTCCTAACCAAAAATAAAAACTAACTACACCTGGTTCAATCAAAACCCTTGAAAAAGAACCACGGCACAAAGAAAACCCAAGGGGGAATTAATACACTACCTAACAAAATAAAATCTTTTTGTCTTTTTCTTTCAACTTAATCCCTCAAGAAACCAATCGAAAATTTTAATTGTTTATGGGGTTTTCATTTGTCTTTTCTATCTCTATCTACTAAAACTAACAAACAAAAACTAAGACTAATATACATACATACATACATACATACATACATACAAATATCCCCCACCCCACACTTTAAGATGTGGCATGTACCCATGACACACAATTAATAAGCATAAGGTAGAGGAAACTTCCCTGAATCTCTAGTCGGGGTCTGAGTCGAAGTCGGGCTCCATCCTTCTCATATGAACTAGTGCACACATCCACGCGAATAGCTTCTTCTCGGCCTTCTTGGGGTACACCCCACACTTGCGTTTCTCAATCACCGAGACCTTCTCTTTCGAGGTTTTATCTCTCTATTCAACACTTGCAGCTGTCTTCTCCTTTCTCACCCCCATCTCCACATTTGTCTCGAAAGTCACCGTCTCTTCACCCACTCTAAGCATGAGTTTTCTATCATGTATGTCTAATATTGCTTTGCCCGTTGCTAAGTATGGTCTTTCTAAGATAAGGGGTACCTCTTTATTCTCCTCTATCTTTAACACTATGAAATCTACAGGAAATACAAACTTATCTACCCGAACTAAGACATCTTCAACTGTCCCCTCGGGTATTATAGTTGTTTGGTCTGCCAGCTGCAAAGATATTGGTGCAGACCTTATCTCTCAAAACTCATTCTCCTATTTCCTGTAAATAGATAAAGGCATTAAATTAATTGAGGCACTAGAATCATAAAAGGACTTATCAAAATTAAGAGTGCCTAATGAGCAAGGTATAGTAAAACTCCCTGGATCTCCAAACTTTTGTGGGAGTTTATTTTGCAAGATTGCGCCGCAATGCTGTATGAGATTGACTACCGATGTCTCCTCGATCTTCCTTTTCTTTATAAGGATATCCTTCAAGAATTTGGCATAAGCTGGCATTTGTGAGAGAACTTCTATGAATGGCAAGTTTACATTAACCTATCTCAACATCTCTAAGAATCTCTCTAACTGCGCGTCCAGCTTTTCTCTATACATCTTTTGGGGAAAGAGTAGAGCATGAATATTCTCGCTCTCATTATATTCCTCCCTTTTGAAGTTTCCTCCTTGTTCTTTTTCTCAGCACCTCTCTTACCTTTCTTTTTCTTATCAACTTCATTTTTCAGCTGCTCCTCAACTTCTTTTTCAGGTACCACTTCTTTTTGGACTGGAGTGGGATCTTTCAATACTTTCCCACTTCTCAAGGTCACAACATTTACAGTTCCTTTGGGATTTCTTTCTGTATCAGATGGTAGAGTACCTGAGATTCTCTCAGACAATACAATTGCAATTTGTACCACTTTCTTCTCCAAGTTCCGCAAACCAATGCCAAGTTCTTTGATAGCTGAACCATGAGCATCTAATGTCACATTTATCTTAAAAATAAAGGACTTTATTAGATCTTTTAGCCTAGGATGAATTGGCTGTTAAGGCTGAAACTGCGGCCTCAGCTGATTCACAAAATCAGGAGCTCATTGTCCTTGAAATCTGGGATTGTTTTGTTGCCATGCATTTGCAGTAACCCCAAGTTAACTCCACGAAATATCAGGGTGCTTCTGACCCATTGCATTGAAGTTATAATTCCCAACAACATTAACTTTCTCGATTGAGGCTTGACACTCATGAGTAGGGTGCTCTCTTCCATATATATCACACACTGCATGGGGCTCACTGTGTATCGAGGCTAAGGTCAGCTTCCTTGTTTCCTTGGCCAAGGGATCAATCTATACCTACACAAATGTGTTAGCGTCAACTTGGTGAATACCAGTTGATCTTTTTCTTTTAGCGATTTCAGAGGGCTACTAATTTGCGTCTTCAGATAACTCATTCAGAATTGTGATTATCTCCTCTGGAGTCTTTTTCATCAATGGGTCACCATTTGTATTGCTCAATGTTCTATGTGAGGCTGGTGTCAATCCATCCCAAAAATCCTGGAGTTGCATCCAGAGTTCAATTCCGCTATGTTGACACTTTCGCACTATCTCCTTAAACCTTTCTTAAGCTTCAAACAATATTTCAGTCTCATTTTGGAAGAAGTTATGTATTTCTCTTCTAAACTTGCCCATATTAGCAGATGAGAAATACTTTTGAGGAAATTTTCTGGTCATCTCATCCCATATTCTAATCGATCCATTAGGCAAGCTGCGAAGCCAGTGCTTTGCATCATCTTTGAGAGTGAAGGGGAATACCCTTAAGTAAACTGCATCTTGTGACACACCATTGTATTGAAAGATGTTCTTAATCTCCTCGAAGCCCATCAGATGATTGTTTGGATCTCCGTTCATCTTTCCTCTGAAGATACAACTGTTTTGCAGAGTTTGAAGCAACCCCTGCTTCAGCTCAAAATTATTAGCTGCAACTGGAGGTGATCTCACACTTGATATGCCTTGGTTGTAGACCGGTATATCATAATCGCCAAGTGGTCTCCCAGCACTAGGAGCTATATTTCTGAATTGGTCTACACCCAAGGGTTGATTCAGATCAATTCTTTGAGCCCTCTCCTCTTCATAGACAAGTTGTGCATTTCGAAGAGCTATTTTCTCAGCATCCCTTACAACCTTTTCTCTTTGCTGGGCTGCCTCTCTTGCAGCCAAATCAATGTTATCTTTATCTCCCGCCATAATTTCTTTGGTTGAGGATTGCCCAATCTTCTCTGTATTCTCGGGGAGATTTTTTTCTTTCCTCAACTATCATAGTTGTTTCTCGATTTCGGGTTCGTGTGGGAGCACTTCCTTCCCAGAGGATCGAGTCATGCACTGGTCTAACCTGTAGCCTGCGCACAGTCAAGTAACACCAAACGTAAAAATAGAAAATAAAATAAAAAGAAAAATTCTTGAATTAGCACCACAAACTATTTCAAACACTATCAATTGCCATTCCCCGACAACGGTGCCAAAATTTGACGAGCGCAAAACACACACTTAAATATGCTCGTTAGTCAAATATAGTATAATATAATATCGTATCCATGTGGATTAGAGTTAAACAATATTTTTGTAGTTTATAGCTTGATTGCTATCCAAGATGATCAACAATTGAGATTTATGTGATTAAAACTAAAATTAAATAAGAGTCTAAAATATTGGCTAATGACAATTGAAATAAGCGTAAGCAAAAAAGATATCAATGGGAGAAAATAGGGGTTGATTGGATAGGTTCGAGATACTTCTCTGGGATTTAACTCTAGTTAATTCACTTCTAAGGTTCAAGTGAGTCTCTCGAATTCACTCTATATGAACTAAGTTAATCCCGGTGAAGATATGTAAGAATTCATAGTGTATTGGTTTGTAAGAGAACCTCTTTCGATTATTCTCCTAACCAGATCTAAACAGTAATTCAACTAGCCTCTTTCGATTACTAAGAAGAATCAATGAATTCAACCAACAAGATAGTGCAAAAACATCACAACTTACGCCTCTTTCGATTACATAAACATGTGAATATATATGCAATAATTAAAACACCCAAAATGTTTTAATACATAAAATTAGAGTTAATATCTACAAACAATTCTCAAAACACTGAATCCATTAGTCCCTAAAGAAGAATTACTCCATAGATATGGAGAAATTCATCACAAATAAGTTTAAGTTAACAGAAAAGATAAATCAATCCAAATCCTTATCTTGAGTGAGGATTGAAGGATAAAATCCTTGTGCTCTTGCTTCTCCCACTTCTCCTTAGCCTCCTTAGGTCTAAAGTATGTCAAAAGTCCTCAAAATACTATTTTTCCATGTATATATACCAAGTAAGGTCGGGCCCAAACAAACACACCTTCTCCTTCAAAAATAGGACTTTTCACGGACAGGACCTGCGCGGCCGCGCACCTGGGAGGGTGCTCGCGTATTAGGTCGCGCACTTTGCATAGTGTTCTACCTCACATGCGCACCCAGTGCACGGTCGTGCACCTGGGTGACATCCGGCTCGATTCTTCATTTCTCTTTGTGAATGTACTAGTGTCCGTTGATCCCCGGAATCGATTTCAACTTAATCGTTGGGCTTTTACTCAGACTTCAAAGCTCCAAAATAGCGTGAGTTCATCCCATAACATCTACATAGCTTGGAATCACTTCTACAAGTCATAAAACATATAATTAGTGTAAAATGCTAGTGATTAAGGCTCAAACTCAATTAAAGTACACTAAATATAGTGCGACAAATAACTAAAACACACAATTATAGCCTACCATCATAACACCAGGCTTTTTTCATCCCACGCGCACAACAATAGATATAATCGCATGGCAAAAACCTCGTACTGACACCCCCAATCAATCCGCTCAACATGTCCACAAGTGCCACAACACCTCAAAAAAATAACATCAAGTTCCACAATATCGCAAACAATGATACCAAAGTTCCATCATGATGTAAGCTCACACCTTTTTGCAACAGTGCACATGGACATAACAATAATCATAAAAGCGGAAGGGTGTACAATAAATGTAGCATGACAATAGATAAGTCAATGTAATGATCATGATGAAATAGTCACAAAAGGAACTCAACATGTTTCATATAAAGTTTATTATCACATTAAGGCATATTAATAGTCTACGGTCTATTCCGGTCAAAATTACATAAAGTACCCTCATGTACACATAGCATTCACATCATAGAGATCAACATAACAGGATTATCACCTAAGGGGTATCTCCTCACGCAAGGTTATGCAAGATACATACCTCAGATAAGCTAAATCAACACTTTAATAAGCCCTTCCCGTGCAAATCAACCTTCAAACGGCCAAATCTAGCCAAAATAACTTAATATCAGAAATAAAAGTCATAGAAAACAATTTCGAATAATAAAAACTTGATCTTTAACTATAATCAAAAAGTCAACCCCAGGCTTGCACCCCAGAACCCGACAAAACTCACAAATTTCAAATACCCATTGCAATTCGAGTCCAAATATATGTTTTTCATTCAAATCCGATCTCAAATCGACCCTCAAATCATCAATTTATGTTTTAGAAAGGTTTTTACTAAAATCCCCAATTATTTCAATTTGATTCATCAAACAATCGCTAAATTCAAGGTTGGAATCATGAAATATAAATAAATCCGAGTCAAAGATACTTACTCCAATACAAATTGTGAAAATCGCCTCCTAAATCCGAGTTCCAAAACCTTGTGAGAAAAAGTGACTAAAATTCCTAACAGGTAAAACAAATGCAGTAGCTGTTCCAGCTCGAATCAGATCCTAGATGACCTCAAAACTCATATTTGATAAGCTCAACATAATTATTGCGAGATTACACCCAAGATAGCCTTTTGAATCACCCAATTTGGCCTTAAAATGAGGGAGGTATGATATTTTAAAGTTTTAAAGAAAATCTGAAAATTTTAGGGGCATAAATGGTATTTTTGTAATTTTTTACACCAGGAAAAAAAACCAACAATAAGAAGATCTTCGTTTTAGCACCCAAAACTTATTCGAAACCTCTCGGACACAAACTACGTATGCATTTCAATCATAAAAGACACATTGAACCTGCTCGCGCACTCAAAATACCGAAAAGCGATCATCTTGACCCGATATTGACCATTGTGAAAGTCCTAATCCTTAACTTAACTAGTTTCTCAACCAATGATCCAAAACACACCCGAGCCTCACGAGACCCCATCCAATCATACCAACAAGTACAAATACATTATTCAAACTTATCCAAAGCCTCAAAACACCCACGGGAACAGCACAACAAAGAATCGAGGCTCAAACTTAATAGCATTTCTCTTAAATTGTTAAATCTTCATTCTTTCAAAAGAGTATCTGAATCACACTTAAACACTTTGAATTAATTCTAATTTTTCACACAAGTTCAATTCAACTATATAGACCTATCCAAAGTCTCGTAACACCAATTAGAGTGGAATAATATCATAGTCAACTCTTGGTCAAACTTATGAACTCTTAAATTCTTCAAATTACCAACTTTCAACAAATAGTGTCGAATTCATCAAGGAACCTCCAAAACAAACCAAATTCGAACGTACGTACAAGTCCAAAATTATTATATGAACCTATCAGAATAATCAAAATTCGATTCCGAGTCTGTTTACCCAAAAGTCAAACCTTGATCAACTCTTCCAACTTAAAGCTTCCAAATCAACAGTCATTCTTCCAAATCAATACCGAACCACTCAAAAAACAAAGCCGACTATACACTCACGTCATAATACATCATATGAAGCTACTCAAAGTCTCAAACCACCGAATGGAATGCTAAAGCTCAAAACGAACTGTTGAGTCGTTACAACTTCTTAACAAAAGCACTTTTCAAAATAATAAATTGTTTTTGACAGCTTGACCAAACAAGCTCTTAGAATTTGATATCGAATAATTCGGGACTTGTCATGAATTTCTGACTAAGCCAACTAAATTTTTTGAAGTGTTTAAGCTTATCAAGGTGGGATGTTTAGTTACTAAACTAAGATTGCAGAAACTAAATACTTAATTATAATGAAAACACGAAAGCAAAGTATAAAAACTACTTCAGATGAGATGAATATGTTGGGATTGAAAAAACAAGATGTCAAGAGGATGCTAACAAAGTAAACCTTGAAGAAGATAAATTAATCGATAAAAGAGAAATATATCAAAAGATGATATTATATTGTGACTTGATCAATTGACCTACATTTATATAGGAGGAGATGAATAATCTAATATATAAAATATACTACAAAATATTAAAAGAAAAAATTTTTCCCTAAATATAACTCTATTAAGGACTATATTGTGGATTTTTTAGTGTTATTGTGCTGAATGATGGATCATCAATTTATAGAGGTCCAAAACCTTTTCTTCCAAGAAATAATCTGTCGAGTATGGAAGAGATATATATTTTTCTTTTAGGAAAAATAAAATTTATTATTGTTAATATACTGGCCTTCCTTCAAGTAAAAGAAAAATCCTAATATGGTATGAAAATCAGTCAAATTCTAACAATTCTTCAATTTGACCTGAATTTTCCTGACCAAACTTGATTCGCTTTCTTCACATAATCTTCATTACTGTTGCGTAACATGATTAAAAGTAGGCACGGATTAAAAATTGAAGCCTTGTGCGTTAAAAATGAGAACAAGTTAAAAAATTTAGAACCCTAGATTTAAAGTGATCAAGGTTACAAGTAAAACCCCTACATTAAAAGTGAGCAGGGCTAAAAATGGAAGTCCATGCTCTAAATGTAAGCATGAGTTAATAATTGGGGACCATGGTTAATATAAAGCTGTGTTGAAAATTATTTTTGTTTTTAAGCAACAACATAAATTTTGAAAATCTAGTTAAATATCTCCGCATGTAGTATTTTGGGATATACCTTTTTTGACAAAAATCTTCATTATCGTCAAATTGGCTACAACTTGACCTTAACCCGCCTTTAACCTATCTTTAACCTCATTGTTGGTTCTGATATCACTTGTTGGGATCGAAATAACAAGTGTCATGAGGAAGCAAATAAAATAAATCTTAGAGACGATAGAATAGAATTATATCAAAAAATAATATTATAATGTGATTTTATCAATTGACTTACACTTATATAGGAGGAGAGGAACAACCTACTATATAAAAGAGACCATAAAATATTAAAAGAAAAAGTTCCACCATAAACATGACTCTATTAAGTACTATATTGCAGATGCTATTGTATTTTTATGTGAATGAGTAATCCTCAATTTATAGAGGTCCACAACCTTTTCTTCTAAGGAAGGATATATCGATTATAGAAGAGATCTATATTTTCCTTTTAGAAAAAGTAAATCAATTATGCTAAATATTATACCATTCCTTCAAGTAAAAGAAAATTTTAAATATGGTAAGAAAATCAGGGCAAATCCTAACGTAATATTCCAGAGTTATGATCAGTTCTCCGATCCTATGAGTTCTGATTTTTCCTCTTTAATCCGAATTACCTATGATTTCTTATTAGGCGAATTAAAATTACTCATAGTATTATCTCAAATTACTACTAGATTATATTTTATGGGATCGGGCTGCACGCCGCAGCGATATATTGATTACATTCTGTGGATCGGGTTGCACGCCGCAACGAGATTTATGGCTACTTATATGATTGGGCCAGGTTGCACGCTGCAGCGATATAGCGCTTGGGCTGAAAGGAGCCCCTCCGGAGTCTGCACACCCCTAGTGAGCGCAGTCGACTATAAACAGGGATCAGGCTACACGTCGCAGCGGCTATTGTACAACGCTGAGTGATTGAGTGTGCTGAGCATAGTGAGAGAGAATGTGAGGCAGTGAGATTGAGTACTCTAAGAGCGTGAGTACATGAGCTCATCATCGGGATGCATTTCATTTGACATGCGTACTTGAGATACATGCATAGAGGTGCATGTATCTCAGCTACCCAGTTTTGGGGACATTTATGATTTTACCTGTATCTTGACATGTAGGCATAGAGAAGTACCTTCCTTGTGCTATCTGAAAATGAAACATCTTACTATTTATTGAAAGGAGTTTTTGGGAAAAATCACAGTTTTCAAACTTACTCGTATATTGGCTTTTCGGTAAAAGATTTGGATTTTCACTGAGATACTTGAAAAGAAATGCCTATTTTTCTGGAACTATGAACGAACTGAGCCTTTTATTTCTGAGATTCTTCTTTGTTATTGTACTATGCTGTCATGAACTATTGTGGAATATTGGTGTTGGACCCGACCTTTCTGTTAACTTGTCACTACTTTTAACCGAAGGTTAGGTTTGTTACTTATTGAGTACATGGGGTCGGTTGTACTCATACTACACTTCTGTCCCTTGCGTAAAGATATTGCTGTATTCGATGGGAGCTGGATTGAAGATGTAACTGCGTGCCGGTTATAGCTGCCTCTTGTTCGTGGTAGCTTTAGATCTGTAAAACTAGGTTTATGTACTATTCAAACAGACTATGTATTTATTTTATTTCCGCTTTGTAAACTCCATTCTTAGAAGCTCATGATTTGTATTACCAGTTCTTGGGGAATGTATAAAATTCAGATAATTTCTTTACTTAATTGCTTCATTTATTGTTATTGGAATTGGTTAGTGGTTAACTGGATTACCTAGCGGGTGGGGTTAGGTTCCATCACGACTAATTGGATTTTGGGTCGTGATAGGTGGTATCAGAGCTCAAGGTTCATAGGTTCTACAAGTCATGAGAAAGTGTCTTGTAGAATCTTGAGGATCGGTATGATGAGGTCCATACCTATCTTCGAGAGGCTACAGGACATTTAGGATATACTTTCCATCTTTCTTTCCTTATTGTGCGGCATTGATTCAGCTCGAAGTATAACTTTTTGAATTCCTTCCACGCATTTATATGCGCACATGAGCGCTCGGTATCTGTTATGCACCGGCTGCTTGTGATTCTATGAACGAGGTTCGAGGTGTGTATTCAGTGTTTTGGTGATGGGTCAGTCTGGAGGACTTGAGGCCATGGTTAGTCCGCAGCTTGAGCGTGATAGCTTCAGTGGTAACTTGTATAATTGGACGCATATGTCTGGTAATGTCCCTACGAGTAGAATTTGTGGCTCGATGAGCAGTGGAATGACTATGTGTTGAGTGTGATGTGACTGCGAGATGCGTTCAGATTGTTTGAATGTGACGAGAGGGATTTCTTTGAAATGTAAAGGAAAGGCCATTGGGTGCTTGATTTTTGTTTTGATGTGACGTACAGTCTTGGGTATTAATGTTTTGAAGGATTTTTCACGTTGTTAAATTTTGGGGCAAATTAAATTCTCATGTCTGGTTAATGAGTTGGACTCAGAAAGATTAAGTGACTTCATAGTAATTGTAACTGCGAAAGGGTTTAGCAAGATACTAATTTAAGGTTAAGCAGGTGGGTTATACCCTGCGAGGTAATCTACGTAGGTGTGTTCCTTATAATATGAATGAAGAGTCTATTTTCTGCCAGCGGGGCATATGTGTTGAGATTCGAATTGGAATCTGGTTGAGAAAGTTAACTTGAGTGTTAGGAGAATGAATACAAGTCTAGAGGACGATTGAGGTATTTTTATGGTGGTGTTGTATGAGCTTGAGAAGAATTTTCGTTATACTGACCACGGTATTATGACAGTAATAGAGTATGGGTATTGTGAATTATGAAGTGTTTTAATCTATGGCTTTGAGCCAAGTGGGGGAGTCTGCTATCGACGAGTTGATTACACGATTATGTGTTGTATTGGTTTCGGTTTGAGGTATACTGGTGAATCAGCTATGACTGCAGGGGTTGAGATTGAGGATGACTCGAGTAAGGGGATTTCTGGATACAGGTTGTATTATACTCTATGGGTATATGGGAATCATGGAATGATTGAGTGGTTATTCGTGAAAGATGTAGTGTGCATGGAGTAGGAATTTTCTTGGTCGTGTTAAGGTGGGGATTACTCCTTTGGGTGTCATCATGCCAATGGGGCACCAATTGTTTGGCCCATTTGGGGCGGTGCAATCGATATTTGAGCAGAGTAGATGTCTCTCGAGAATGGTTCTAATGGATTCAAGAATTATATGTAGCAATTGGGAATTTCGGATTGGTATATGGCTAGGATCTGATATTTGCATTGGACGGTGTCGAGACTTGTGGCACTTTTATATCATTATGGATTATGCATTTCAGTATCAAGAAGGTGAAGGAAACAATTTTAGGTTCACATAAGGTCTCTTTAGGGTGGGTGTCGCGGTTGTGGTGCTTTGGGGGTGCTTAAGAGAGGAGTCAGCGACTTATGGGCCTTAGGGAGTTGTGGTTTTATACTAGGGTCTCTTGTGTGGTGAATTTTGGCTAAGGATCGTGATGTTCCATCAAGGAGAAGTATCAATTTGAAAGCAATTTGGAAAGGACTTGGAGAAATAGGACAGCTTGGTAGTAGGTTGGGTTGGCACAATAATGGATATAATAGTTCTTTGGGTACTTATGATGTGGCTAGTCTCCACAGGTGTTTCGTGGCAATGCTCTTGGGTTTTGGTAACCTGCGTGGCTGGGTTGAGTTAGAGAGATTCGGTTCTGATAGTTTGGTTGTGTGCAAATGGGTTTCGAAGAGTTCTCAATGGTTTTTACCATGGCTCGAGGGGTATATTTCTTACCGGCGTAAGGAATATATGCGTATTGGAATTTTCTCTAGGATGAGATCAAATGAAAGGTTTCTGACTTATCGGGTATGTATTCTTCTTGTGACTCAAAGTTGATTATGAGATTCTTATACTCTTCAAAGGATGGCAAGGTAGGCGCGGTGTATTGCGTGGGATTGAGATTTTCATGTGCAAGGTCACAGTTCAGTTTTAAAGGGAAGGACATAAATTCGTAAGAAGCATGGACGGTTTCAGATGACTAGGCAAATGATATTACTAATCGGTATGGCCTGATGGCAGTATACATTTCAGAATGGGCAATGTGTTTTGATTTATGGATAATTCACTGGTACTGCAGCACTTTCTTGGTTGATCGATTGCTGATATTCAAATTTGTGCTATGTGGCACGGAAGAATTTTAGAAGTATTCTTCGTGGGATGACCGTTATGAGAGATGTATTAGGCATTCTGGCGGTGAAGTTGGGATAAGATATGGTGATTCGTGTGTTTTATGGATTTGAAGGCAGGGCGTTCTCAGGAGCAGATTGTTTCATGGTTGTGGATTGTGATGTTGTGGCCGAAGCTAGCATGTTGATAGTATGTGTTATGATTCAGCCATTGTGGGCTTTCAGAGGGTTACTTATCTATTGGCGGGTGACAGAGTTGATTTGGGATCCATTGGTAGGCCCAATTAGGATGTGTATTCTACACTGAGCCGAATTGGTTGGCTCAATACTGCTACTGTTGAGGGATGTACCATTTTGTTGTTGTTGAACTTATTCGTCTTCTGAAATGATCTGTGAGTTACTCTTCTATGCTATGAGGAGCTGTGTTTCGTTTGTTATAAGCACACCTGGTGCGGCTCTATTTGGGCCTTATAGTGGAATTTGCACGAGATGTGTATTTGGGTGATGCATGATTGATTGCGCATTGGTTATGTTCTTTCGGGTTTGTATGACATTGTGTCATTTGCTTCTACATGGTTATGGTAATGCACTCTGAGTACTTGATATCGGATTGCGCGTGGTTATTGATTTTGAGCATGGTGGCTGAGGGATTTCATATGTCTCAGTGTTTGGATGGGGTCGCGCATGGCGGCAGAGTTATGTTGAGATATGATCCTTTGTGTTAGATTCGTGTGTTATGGTTCTACGGTGTGATGGGTTCTTAGCATTGTGTTGGGGTGGCACCAGTCGAGTTTGAGAGACGGTTCTCTTGTTTGAGTCATGTTCGTGATTGAGTACGTTTGAAATGTTGCTTATTAGTGCACGGATTGCACGGGTTGTGGCTATAGATAGTATTGGTGTGGCATTTCAGTAGAATAGCTGGTATTTGATAAGATGAATTCGTCGGATCTAGGATGAGTGCTATCAGATTTGATTGTCGTATATATGGAAGGATAATATAGAAAGTCGGCTTAGAAATTTGCTATAGTTCTTGTCGAAGGAGATGTAGTACCATGACTTGTTGATCTGATGAATGGTTATGAGTTCTGCATGTTTCTTTCATCATTGGCAGTGTACGAAGGTTTAGAACAAGTATTTGTTTGATGTGAGGTTGTTACCGGTATTGGGTTGATTTGAGCAGCTACTGTGATTAGGAATCATTGCTTCGAGCATTTGAGTTATGTGGTATTTGCGTTTTGAGTATTGGGTCATGGTTGCGGCTTGGTACAGCTTGCTCAGACTTATACAGTATGTAGATGCGAAATTATGATCTTATAAGAAATTTGGGATGTTGGAAATTGGATTCGAAGGCTTGTGGGCTAGGTTGAATTGAGAAATTTCAGTTATGTTGTGTTATCGGACCTGTATGGGATAGGGTGATGTGGGATCACCCCCGGGTATGTGCATGGTAAGGTTATACGGCAGTTTGATGGCTTTGAGAACAACTCTGGACACGTTCGAGGACGAACGTATGTTTAAGTGGGGGAGGATGTAACGACCCGACCGGTCATTTTGAGCATTTGCACTTCGCTCGGTAGTTTATGAGCGTGAGTAGCTCTGTATGATATATTTTGACTTGTATGAATCATCGGTTTTGGTTTTCAGGTTATTCAGGACTGATTTGGAAAAATGATTCTCAACTAGGGAGCTTTAAATTTGAAAGCGTTAACCAAGTTTGACTTTTAGCATTTGACCTCGGATTGGAGTTTTGATGGTTCTGTTAGCGCCGTTGGGTGATTTTGGACTTAGGAGCGCGTCCATATTATGATTTGGAGGTCCGTGGTTAAATTTAGCTCGAAATGGTGAAAGGTGAAATTTTGGAAAGTTTGACCGGAAGTGGACTTTTTGATATCGGGGTCGGATTCCAATTCCGGAAGTTGGAGCAGGTTTGTAATGTCAAATGTGACTTGTATTCAAAATTTGAGGTCAATCGGACGTGATTTGATAGGTTTCGACATCGGTTGTGGAAGTTTGAAGTTTCAAAGTTCATTGATTTCGAGTTGAGGTGTGATTCGTCATTTCTATGTTGTTATGTGGGTTTTGAGGCCTCGAGTAGATCCGTATTATGTTATGGGACTTGTTGGGATGTTTAGACATGATCTAGAGGGGCATGGACGTGTTGCGGATTGATTTCGGGCTATTTTCCTTCATATTTGCATTTGTTGGTTTTGCAGAATTCTGGGCTTCAGGTTTCCTAAATTGTGATCGCGGAGTACAGAACGCGATCACGTAGGGTTGTTTGATGACTGGGTAGGATTGTTCATCGCGTTCACGAGTCCAACGTCGCGTTCGAGGAGGTTGATGCATTTGTTCAGTGAGTTCGCGAGCCTGGTGATACGTTCGTGTAGTAGGAAGGAAGGACCGAGGATGTCAGGCATTTGTTCTTCGCGATTGTGAAGTGTGGTATGCGATCACGTAGCTCTAGGAGTTTGTTCATCGCGTTCGCGTCTGTGGTGTTGCATTCGCGAAAGAGAAATTTCAGCTGGTGGGCATTTGTTCTATGCGAACACGTGGAATTGTCCGTGTTCGCGAAGTGTAATAGCTAGGCAGATTATATTAAATCTCATTTCGGGGGTTTTGGCCATTTTATCATTTTAGGAGCTATGAAGCTCGGATTAAGGCAATTCTTGAAGAAATTTTCACCATATGAATTGGGATAAGTTTTCTCTACTCGATGTTTGGTTATATTTCATGAATATATCTTCGTTTTTGGTAATGGGATTGTGAATTTTAAAGAGGAAATTGGGGATTTTGGCCTAAAGTTTCATAATGTGAATTTTTGAGTTTTGAACATCGAATTGGAGTCGAATATGAGTGAAATTAGCATGGTTGGACTCGTAATTGAATGAGTTGTTGGATTTTGTAAATTTTGTCGGGTTCTGAGGTGCGGGCCCGGGTTGGGTTTTTGGCAGGTTTTGGGATTGTTGATTCAAGATTTGATCGTTTTCGATCGGGATTGGTTCCTTTAGAATTGATTGATGTACTTGAGTTATTTTTGGTTAGTTTCGGGCCATTCGGAGGTCGGAACGCGCGGGATGGCATCTTTGAAGCATCGTTTGGCTTGCTCGGCATTGGTATTGGCTTGTTCGAGGTAAGTAACTGTTCTAATCTTAGTGCTGAGGGTATGAAACCCCGAAATACGTATTATGTGATTAGTGTTGAGGTGATGCACATGCTAGGTGACGGGCGTGTGGGCGTGCACCATGTGAATTGGGACTCTGTTGTTTCCATGGCACTGTATAGTGGTCCTACTTTATTGATATCCGTGTTTTCAACATGTGATAAAGTAGTTAAGCTGTCAATCATGCTAGATATCATGTTTGGGCATTATGCCAATATTGTTTGGACCCATAGTGGTCGTTTCTTACTGTCATCTCACTGATTTCACTGATATTTCGTACTCAATCATATTCATGCATTCATATCATATCTCAGTCTCAGTTATTTATTGATACATCATATCATTATTGTCGGGCTAGTTTCATGATATTGTGAGCCCGTGAGAGAGACTGATGACTGAGTGAGGCCGAGGGCCTGAGTGAGAGTGATATTTTGGGATCGGGATGCATGCCGCAACATGTTATATTGATTACATTTTATGGGATGGGGTTGCACGCCGCAATGATATATTGATTACATTCTGGGGATCGGGTTGCACGCTGCAATGAGCTTTATGGATACTTATATGATTGGGTCGGGTTGCACGCTGCATCGATATAACGCTTGGGCTGAAAGGAGCCCCTCTGGAGTCTGCACACCCCCAGTGAGCGCAGTCGACTATAAACAGGGATCGGACTGCACGCCGTAACGGGTATTGTACAGTGCAAGGTGATTGAGTGTGCTGAGCATAGTGAGATAGAATGCGAGTCAGTGAGATTGAGTACTCTGAGAGCGTGAGTACATGAGCTCATCATCGGATGCATTGCATTTGACATGCGTACTTGAGATACATGCATAGAGGTACATTTCCTTCTGCTACCCAGTTTTGGGAACATTTATTATTTTACCTGTATCTTGGCATGTAGGCATAGAGAAGTACCTTCCTCATGCTATCTGAAAAATGAAACAGGTTACTATTTGTTGAAAGGAGTTTTTGGGAAAAATCACAGTTTTCAAACTTACTCGTATATTGGCTTTTCGGTAAAAGATTTGGATTTTCAATGAAATACTTGAAAAGAAATGCCTATTTTTCTAGAACTGTGAACGAACTTTGCGTTTTATTTCTGAGATTCTTCTTTGTTATTGTACTATGCTGTTATGAACTATTGTCGAATATTGGTGTTGGACCCGACCTTTCTGTTAGCTCGTCACTACTTTCAACCTAAGGCTAGGTTTGTTACTTATTGAGTACATGGGGTCGGTTGTACTCATACTACACTTTTGCACCTTGCGTGTAGATGTTGATGTGTTCGAAGGGAGCTGGATTGAAGATGTACCTGCATCACGGGTGTAGCTACCTCTTGTTCGTGGTAGCTTTAGATATGTAAAACTCTATTTATGCACTATTCAAACAGACTATGTATTTATTTTATTTCTGCTTTATAAACTCTATTCTTAGAAGCTCATGATTTGTAATACCAGTTTTTGGGGAATGTATAAGATTCAGATAATTTCTTTACTTAATTGCTTCATTTATTGTTATTGGAATTGGTTAGTGGTTAACTGGCTTACCTAGCGGGTGAGGTTAGGTGCCATTACGACTAGTTGGATTTTGGGTCGTGTCAAAGGCTCAGCCTCCGCATCTTGCACCCGTACCAAATGATAGAACATCCTTTCGTGATCATCTTCCGGCCTTAAGGTAAGAAATAAACTTCCCTTTTGGCGCTGCAAAATCGCCCTTCCATTTGATAGCAGGTCCTCCAGGAAAGCTAAAGAGAACAAGTTTCTTCCAACAATCCATGGTATCATAGCAAGAGGCCAACCAATCTATGCCCATGATGACATCAAACTCTATCATTTAAAATTCATTCAAATCAGCCAGGGTATGACGATCATGAATCACCACATCATAACCTTGATACACCTACCTAACTACCACAGATTCGCCCACGGACATGGACACTTCAAATGGTTGATGTAACAATTCTGGTTTCTTACCACACCTGCTAGCAACAAATGGGGAAACGCACGACAAAGTCGATCCTGGATCTATCAGAGCATACATATTAAGGGAGAATATGGACAATATACTTATGACCACATCGGGTGATGACTCTAAATTCTGACGCCCTGACAATGCATAGATGCAATTTTGTTGTTGCCCACCCGGGCTAGGCATTCCACTCCTACCTCTACCATTTCCCATCAGTGGCCGCATACCTTGTTCACTAGGGTACTCTGTCGAGGAAGAAGTTGTTGCAGATCCCATTGGTGGTATCCCACCATCCATATTCCTCACTGGGCATAAGCACATGTTGTGACCAGGCTGCCCACAAGAATAACACAAAATTTGAATCCCGATGGCAAAGCCCGAAATGATTCCTGCCACACTGGCCAAAATGTGGCACTGGGGCCTCATCTTACCAGGACCTCCACTATATTGTGAGCTCTATCCTCCGGGATTCTGAATCTGACCAGAATAGAAAATCCGACCATAGCTCCTGTCCTGAAACTGTGACATTGCACTGGCCACCAAATTAGATGGGTGCCGAGGAAATGAAGGTCTAAACTCACCTCGTGGTTCTCCTATGTCACATGCAGATCAGGCTCTTTTATGTTGGCCCCATTCGTGTTCTCGGGCATCTCGTTGCTGCCTTTTTCGATCCTCTAAGCTCTGCACATAGGCTTGTATATGATCAATGTCCATGTTCGGGCTTAGGGAAGCAGTGGTGCATTCATTAATCAGATGTGGTCCTAATCTACCCACGAATCGGTGCACTCCATCACTCATCTCCGCTACAATCAAGGGAGCATACTTGTCCAAAGAGTTAAACTGCATGTTGTACTCATTACCACTCATGTTACCTTGTTCCAACCGTAAGAATTAGTCTTGCTTAGCTCGGCGGAGCTCAATAGGCAAGTACTGCTGCAGGAAGGCTTCAAAAAACACTTTCCATCCCACCGGTAGGGCAAGAGGTCCCTTAGATGGCTCCCACATCTCATGCCAAGTCACAACAATATCTCACAGTCTATATGAGGCAAGTTCCACAGACTCCACATCAGTGGCGTGCATAACTTGCAAGGTCCGTTGCATTTGGTCTAGAAAATTCTAGGTATTGGGGTCCGTTCCTGTAATCACTAGGGGGATCCAAATTTATGAAATCCCGAACACTCGTATTAACTGCTCTATTTGAGATAGCAGGGGCCTGATGCTGGGCGTGAGAGCCTACTAATTGAGTCAACAACTGCACTGCATTTCTCATGTCTAAATCCTGCTCGAGAATAATTGGGGGAAGAACAGGGGGTGCATTAACTTCTTTGGGAGGGCATGGGGGTGGTGGTGCTGTCCCCGAGACACTGTGTCCCAACCTCATCGTAGGGTCCATGCTGACCTACAAGGGCTGGTGGAACCTGACTGGTACATTCTCCTACTTCTTCGTTTAGTCCCTGAACAAGTGCTTAACGTCTTGTGATAGGAATTGCTATATACATAAACAATATAGGCATAAGAAGGTTATTCATTCTAAATATCCTATAGCCTCATGTTTATAAGTATGGTACACCACATACCCATAAACAAGACTCTACTAGATACGGCTTGCACCCTTTCGAGGATATAACCCACTCTGATTCCAAGTCTGTCACACCCCAACCTTGGGAGGTGTGACCAGTATGTAACGCCTGAAGGCTTGTGCGAACCAATGCATGCTCTTTCGACCTTTCATTCATGAGTTCCGGAGCATTAAGGCCTCCAAGTAAGAATCACCAAAATTTAGAATGAGTATGCTGAATAACAAGGACAGCACTGGCATTTCATACATATTACAACATTTCTTAACAAATGGAAACTACCCCCTATATACAACCAGACTCTAGCTTGCAAGCCTCTAAGAGTACCAAAAGAACGTACACATACACAACTAAGTCGGGACAGGGTCCCACCGTACTCAAACCATTTACAACATCTGCCTACGTACCTATTGACTTCTAAAAAGCTACTCCGAAGGAGAGGAGAGCAATAATCAACAGCTGAACCGTGCACCTACTAGGGAGGGGCATCACTGGGTCTATCTGTACATGTGGGCATGAACACATCGCCCAAAATGAAGGGGTGTCAGTAGGGATAATGTAATGATTAATTAAGGCTAAGAAAATAAAAGTAAATCAGATTCATGGCATAAGAGGTACGAGTACATGATTCCGACCTGAACACCGAAGATAGCCCACCGGGGGTTTGAACCAAAATGCACAGAACTATGAACCATGGATTATAAATACACGCAAACTTTGTGAAACGTAGCATCTCATTGGGGCCATGCATTTTTTGATACTACATACACACACACACACACACACATACCCGGCCTCATAGAGGACTCGGTCGTACCTGGCCTCAAGAGGTCTCAGTCGTACTCGATCTTAACAGAACTCGACGTAGCCGACCTTAAGAAGACTTGGTAGCCTAGAATCACACATCATCACTATATCGTACCCAGCCACACATGAGCTCAGTAATATCTCACATCATTCATCATTATACCAAACTGATCACTGGTTGCACAGAAGGTTCTGTACCTGACTGACTATAGTATGGCTCGGTATAGTAAAATAACTACATATATATAAGTGCAATGCAGTAACTGTTTTAAGAGATAGCAGCTTCGAACTTCAGAATACATCATATTTTCCGACCACAGGAATACCAATTGGAAACAATGTAGACTTTGAAGGATGTGGTACCAGCAAACTGCATAGGAATAAGGACAATATCATTGAGAGTACTTAGAACTACTACACTTTAAAGCACATGAGTCACTTGGAAAGAAGGAGAGGCTTACACGAACTCATGCCAAGAAAGTAGGTTTCCCTACATACCTGGTCGGGTAACTAATTACACTTCTATGGTGGTTAGCTTTGCCCCTTAATGAATCTTCGAAATCGATTTCACTCGATGAAGGCGATGACTCCAAGCTCTTTGAGTTAGATCTTGCCAATTCCAAATTTACCTTCGATTTTGCCTTAATATGCTAGGAAATTATAAAAAGGCCTTGAGACTATTTTGAGTTCTGATGATACTTCTAGAATGAAAGAGAAAGAGCCTCACTGCCCTTTTATATTGTTACCAAGCATAGGAATTTCTGCCATTTCCACATGCAAAATGGGTCGCCCCACTCTAGTTGCAGCGCACGAGGAGACACTTGGCGTAGACCAACTGAAACATATGAGCACCTTCTGGCTTCGGTCAGCTGATTGGTCGTGCTATGATCCGCTCTTATCATACTTTATTTAAGTGGGGCGTAACACAGGGTCGGATCTGTGTTCCAAATATAGATGGGTTGCGTGAGTTGTTTCTTAGGAAGGCCTATAGTTTAGGGTATTACATTCATCCAGGTATCGCGAAGATGAATAAGGATTTGAGGCAGCATTATTAATGCGGAGGATAAAGAAGGATATTGTTAATTATAATGCTCGGTGTTTTAACTGTCAGCAGGTGAAGTACGAGCATCAGAGACCTGGTGGTTTGCTTTAGAGACTTGATATTCTGGAGTGGAAGTGAGAGCATATCATAAGGAATTTCAATGCAATATGGGTTATTGTTGACATACTGACCATATCTCCACACTTCATTCTAGTTGTGACTACTTACCCTTCAGAGCGGTTGGACCAGATTTACATTCGTGAGATTGTTTGCCTTCATGGTGTGCTCGTGTCTATTATTTTAGATCGAGGCACTCAGTTCACATCATAGTTTTGGAGAGCGGTGCAACGAGATTTGGGCACATAGGTAAAGCTAAGCACAACATTTCATCCCCAGATGAACGGACAGTCTGAGCGCACTATTCAGATTTTGGAGGATATGTTACATGCCTGTGTCATTGATTTGGGGGTTCATGGGTTTAGTTTCTTCTGTTAGCAAAGTTTTCCTACAATAACTACTTTCAATCGAGTATTCATATGGATCCTTATAAGGCCTTGTACGGGAGGAGATATTAGTCTCAAGCTTGTTGGTTCGAGCCTGCGGAGGCTAGGTTGTTAGGCACTGTCTTGGTCTGTGATGCCTTGGAGAAGGTGGAGGTAATTCAGGAACTGCTTCGTATAGTACAATCCAGGAAGAAGGGTTATACTGACAGGAAGGTTCGTGATGTTGCACATATAGTGGGTGAGAAGGTTCTACTCAGAGTTTCACCTATGAAGGGTGTGATGAGATTCGGGAAGAAAAGGAAGTTAAGCCCCAGGTATATTGGTCCATTTGAGGTGCTTGAGAGAGTTGGAGAGGTGGCCTACAGACTTGCCTTACCACCAAGTCTATCTGGTGTTCACCTAGTATTTCACGTTTCGATGCTTTAGAAGTAGTATGTTGATCTGTCACATATTTTGGACTTTAGCATAGTATAGCTAGATGGAGATTTGACCTATGATGTGGAGCTGGTGGCCATCTTGGACTGGTAGGTTCGAAAGTTGAAGTCGAAGAATATAGCTTTGGTGAAGGTGCATTAGAGAGGTCAGCCAGCCGAGGAGGCTACATGGGAGATCGAGCGGGAGATGCAAACCATATATCTACACCTTTTGCAGACTCCAGGTATGATTCTAGACCCGCCCAAGGATGAACGTTTGTTTAAGAGTGGGTAATATAATGACCCGGTCGGTAATTTTGTGCATTGTAACCAAGTTCCCATATGTATTGCTTCTTCTATGTACATTTGTGGTTATGTGACTTTCCGGGGTTGTTTGTTTGGTTTTAGGAAAATGTTGGAGTGAATTGGGACACTTAGTCCCAAGGTTGGAAGCTTAAGTTGAAAGGGTTGACCGGAGTTTGACTTTTGTATAGACGACTCTAGAATGGTGTTTTGATGATTCCAATTGCTTCGTATGGTGATTTTGGACTTAGGTGTATGTCCGAATTTTGATTTGGAGGTCTGTAGGTTGATTTGGTGCTTTTTGGCGAAAGTTGGAAAGTTAAAGGTTTGGAAGGTTAAGAGGTTTGACTGGGAGTTGACTTTGTTGATATCGAGTTCGAATTTCTGTTCCGGGAGTTAGAGTAGGTCCCTTGTGTCATTTGGGACTTGCATGCGAAATTTGAAGTCATTCGAAGTTGATTTGATATGGTTCGACATGAGTTTTGGAAGTTAAAAGTTTATTAGTTTTATTAGGTTTGAATTAGAGTACGATTCGTGATACTCTAAACTTTAATTAACCTTGTAGTGTACTATAAGTTGTACAGTGTTTGACATGTACGATGACTGCATACCATGATGCTACTCACTTTTATCCATTTCCGTTACTTGAATGATCTCGACCGCATGAAAGGCGACCCCATCTAATCCTTCTATGAAAGGGACCGCATGTTCCATGTAAGCTGACTGACTCCACTCCCATGTATCACAATCTTTTGGCAATCCCACTCAAATTTCATACACTGGTAGAGGGTGGAAAGAACTGCCCCTGCCATATGTATCCAGGGTCTTCCCAGCAATAGGTTGTACGAAGAAGAAATATCCATCACTTGAAACAATATTTCAAGAGGGATTCTAACATTTTCTCCTTTGAGTTTTGTAGGAACATCATCACGGGCACTTCACAGGAGATAACATCTGGTCTCGTACTTGGTGGAACATCAGTTAGATAGTCAGGGGAGTAGTAGTTTTACAATAAACTCCGTCATTTTTCATGACTTCCATACTCTCACCACTTTTTTATATTTATATCAGAACATCGTTGCCGATTGTAAACCGGGGACGATCATCAAATGGTTCCTGTTAATAGTTGAAAGGTGCATCATCCTGGAACTACACGGAAAATAGCATTTGACATCAGACATTGTAGAACATCAATCAAACAATCAGGGCAGTGTTAGTTACAATTCTCAATTCCATCATTTTATGATGACACTACTCTCACTATATTTCTATATCTTGAACAGATAATCACCTTGACTAATAGTCAGGGACAATCACGAAAAGGTTCTTATGGACAGCTTGAATGTTGCAACAAAACATCCCTACAATCAGTTGGGACACACCCACAACAACTGTCTCACAAACAGTCAGGGGGCATCGAAGCAACTGTTCGAAGGAGCAACTGGGGCACATCTTCTAGACGGAGTCACTCTTTAACTCCAGAGGCACCACACCCAATCATGGGTACAACGAGGCATCACTCCGAGTTTGTATAAACCCTTGCATTCTATACATATCTTTGATGAAATTAATGTAGTTAGTTGCAATCCTTCAAAAATAGGAGAGTAAAAGAAGTGTTGAAAACCATACACCTTATACTCTCCGACCTTCACGAACTACACGTACCTGATTCTTGACCTTGTGTCAAGATACGTAGGCAACCTATAATAAGTTCGGTTTTTCTCGTCCTTAACTGGACGAATTGGTCAAGTCTGGCAACTTGGTTTACAGTTGATCGAAGATCCTTATAAAGGGATCATTCCCCAAAAATGAAAACAATATAACAAACATCTGTATATCTTCCTTTGTTGCTTCTCTAGAAGTCTCCCCGTGAGACATCAACATCAAAATCCAAAATATATCATCCTCTTTCCTTGAGGAAATTCAAAATCCAAAACACCTCCCCTTTATCTCTAACCTTCCTGAACTACACTGGACATGTTTCTCATTTAAACGAGATACGTAAGCAACCTACGGGTTCGGTCATATTTTTAAAAATAAAATCAAGCAAGGACCTTCCCGGGTTCGACCTCATCTTTCAAAAAATCAAAAATACCCCAAGATTTTCAATTCTTGTCTCTCCCACTATGTGGGGATTTTACATTCCGGTCTCTCACACCATGCGGAAATTTTCTTTCCTGTTACTCCCATCGTGCAAATATTTTACTGTCCTCTCAATGCTCGGATATCGCTTCCGCACAGTAACAAAACCCGTCTAACATTCAATGCTCCGATATCGTTCCGGAATAGTAACAAAGCCCATCGAACATTCAATGCTCTGATATCGCTTTGGAATGGTAACAAAGCCCATCTAACATTCAATGCTTTGATATCGCTTCGAAACGGTAACAAAGCCCGTCGAACATTCAGTGCTCTGATATCGCTTCGGAATGGTAACTACAAAGCCCATCTAACATTCAATGCTCTGATATCGCTTCGGAACGGTAACTACAAAGCCCGTTTTACATTCAATTCTCTTTATAAAAATCAAAAAAATAATTCCCTTATTCAAAATTCAAAAAAACATGAAACAAAATAAAAATTTAAAATATATTTTCTTTCTATTTCTCCTAAACTACGCTTGACCTAATTCTCATTTCAACGAGATACGTAGGCAACCTTCGGGTTAGGTCTCATATTTTCAAAAAAAATAAACCATTGTTAAGTGAGAATCCAAAAACAAATCCAAAAATAAATCAAGAAGGGAAATGTTTCTTTGACCACCCATCCAGTCTCTCGGGCTCCCAACACTCATGTCAATCAACCCAAAACGATGATACATGATGTGACAATAAATGATAACATAGACTGAGATATGATATGCAAATAATGAATGCGACTGAGTATGTAACTACGATTTAAGCAAATAACTCGACAACAAAAACGACCTCTGTGAGTCCCAACAATACCAGTATATAGCCTAAACATGATTTCTAACATGATTTACATCTCAATTTCTCTAACACATAAAGAATACATGAATAATGACAAGATTAGATAACTACATAGTTCTATGGAATCAACCGAGTCATAATTACTACGGTACACGCCCATACGCCCGTCACCTAGCACGTGTGTCACCTCAATACCAGCCACATAACACGTAGTTCGGGAATTCATACCCTCAGCATCAAGTTTAGAAGTGTTACTTACCTCAAACAACACAAGTCTCTACTCCAACAAACCCTTGCCTCGCGAATCAGCCTCCAAACGACACGAATCTAGCCACAAACAACTTAGTACAATCAACACAAGATTTACAAAATTACCCAATTCCGACATCTCTGAATCCAAAAATATTTATAAAATCCGAACACCCATTCAATAGTGAGTTCAACCATACCAAAATTACCCAATTCCGACATCTAATCATCACTCAAATCCCCAAATCTTACTCTCCAATCCCTAGTCAAAAATTCCCCGAATTACACCTTAAAAACACATAATCTAGGTGGGAAATTCAATGAGTATTCAATATTAATAGATAAAAATGACCGAAAGTTGCTTACCTCTTGAACTCTAGTGGAACCCCTCTCAAGCATCGCCTCCAACCGATCTTGCAAAGTCCAAAAATGAGAAAGAACTCAAAACCCTCGATTTTATGAAGTCTACTGCTAGGCGTCTCGCACATACGAGCCAAAAATCCGCTTCTGCGGAACCGCATCTACAGTGAAATATCTGCACCTGCGCCCCCAAGACCGCATCTGCGGAAGCACTTCTGCGCGCAAACGTCCACTTTTACCGAAGCACCTGACCACTTCAGCCTCACCAATTTCCGCTCCTACGATCTCCCTTCCGCAGGAGCGACTCCGCTTTTGCGGACCACCTCTCGCACCTACGACAAAGCAACCCTCAGATCACCTTCGCATCTGCGCATCGCCAGTCGTACCTGCGACTCCGCACCTGTGGCCAGTCCTTCCGCATGTGCGATGGCACCAGACATCAGCAGCTTCAGCAAATCTTCTAAGTCCAAATTCAATCCGTTAACCATCTGAAAATCCACCCGAGGCCCCCAGGACCTCTACCAAACATTCCAACAAGTCCTAAAACATCATATGAACTCGCTCGAAGCCTCAAATCACATCAAACAACACTAAAACCATGAATCGCACATCGATTCAAGCCTAATGAACTTATGAACTTCTAACTTCTAAAACAAATGCCGCAACATACCAAACCAACTCCGATTAACATCAAATTTTTCACACAAGTCATAAATGACACAACAGACCTATTCCAACTTCCGAAACCAAAATTCGAGCCCGTAACAACAAAGTCAACTCTCTTTCAAACATTTTAACTCTCCAAACTTCAACTTTTTCAACGTTTGTCAATTCAAGTTGAAGTCATATACGGACCTCCAAATCAACATCCAAATACACTCCTAAGTCCAAAATCACTCTATGGAGCTATCAGAACCATCAAAACTACGTTCTGGAGTCATTTACATATTAGTTAACATCCAGTAAACTCTTTCAATCTTAGGCTTTCAACCTTGGGACTAAGTGTCCCAACTCATTCCGAAATACCCCCGGAACGAAACCAACCACTCCCGCAAGTCAAATACAATAAATGAGCATAGAATAAGCAATAAAATGGGAGAACGGGGCTATAATACTCAAAACGACCGGTCGGGTCGTTACAGGAGATTATTCTTTTCCGCTTTTACCAACCATTTAAAGTACATTTTCTATTTTTTACATTTTTAGCTTTTCACTTAAATAATTTATATTTGTACATCAATCAAATTCTTTCAAAGTGTTTTCTTTAATTAATATTTATTTAGTCAATTCGCAAATATTTCACTTGTCACTATATATTCTCATTTCTTTAGTATCTTCCTATACTTGTCTATTCATTTTAAAATGAAATTCTTTCATAGTTTATTTATTAAATTAAAGTGTAAGACATAGTGTTTGTATATTATGTAACCCTGTCTTGTTTATTGTTATTGTTCTTTATTACATTTTATACTTAACTTATTTTTAAATACCAAATTCTTCTCTTTAGGTCTTGTGCACTGATTTAAAAGAAAGTAAATTATTTCATATACTTTGTTCATTTACTTTTACTACATGTGCATGTGAATATAAATATTCTATTATTTGCTTGCTATAACTAACCGTCCTCTATTTAATTTAACTTTCCAATTATTCTTGTAAAAATTAAATCAACTAGAGTAAATCCCCATTTTGGCCAATCAGTTTAAAGTAACTTTTCCTTTTATTTTTATATTTAGCTTATCACTCAAAATAGCTTACCTTTGGTTATAAATCAAATTCTTCCAAGTGCATTCTTTAACTACAGTTTATTTAGTTAATTTATAAATAGTTACTACATATTTTCTTTACCTCTTACCAAGTCATCAAAAATATAAGTTCACATACTTATTTCACACCCTTTGTATCTAATCTATTATTTTGACACTCATGTTTAATCATTCTTCATTTGAACTACTTTTATTATTCCTTCCATATATTAAATTAATCATTTTTCTGAACCTTAACTCATTTACTTGATTGAGCCCATCGGAATCACATTTTGTGGATCTTGAGGGATGCCTAACACCTTCCCCTCGAGATAACTTGAACCCTTAACTGGAATCTCAATGGTTTCGTAGACCATGACTCAGTTTACATTAGGTAGTGTAGTCTAGGTATCCTAGTATACCTTAACTGGTCCAATCTGTAAGGCTAGGTAAATCTCTCTGATGACATCTTTCTGTGACCCATCGAAATCCCTCGCTCTTACATGGATTTCTTTCACTTCTTTGAAGTGGATACCCAATTCTCGCAGAGTAGAGAAAGGGCAAAATTTTATTCTGGATCCTCCATCGATGAGTACTCGAGACACGACTTTATCCCCATACTTGACTGTGATATGCAGAGCTTTGTTATGACATATACCCTCCACAGGAAGTTCATTCCTATGAAAGGAAATCATGTTTGCTTTGACTCTTTCCAACGGTTGCTGCTAACGCCTCCCTGGTAGTATTGCTCGGCACACTCACTTCTCATAGAACCTTAACCAAAGGATCCTTATGAATGTCGGAGCTCATAAACTAATCCATGATCGATATGTTAGCAGGGGTCTTTCTAAACTGTTCCTCCACGGAATACTCTTTAACTGGTATCTTCCTCCAAAACTTTGTCGCCTCGGTGTCTGTTATGTTTCTTTTTTGATTATGTTCTCTACTCGGGCTCCCTCGATTCACCTCTTCTAGAGCGTAACATCTTCCTGATCTAGTCATCTCGTGAGCAGCTGCAATGTCTGTTATTTTACCCTTTCCCTTTGACTGGTAAGTCCATGGCACTATTTTATATTCTTGACTCTCCTCATTTCTAACAGTGGCAATGGACCGTTGTTGGTATGTCTGAACCATCACAAGAGATTTCAACTGTACGGTAATCAATGGAGTCTCTCAAGGTGTCACTCTTGCAGCTTCAACATTCCTAATAGTGAACATGGTCTCATTCAGATCATAATACTCGTCCAATGCAATCATATTGGCTCCTTGATTTGTATAGTTTGGCAATGGGTTACGGTTTACATTCGGCGGAGCTGGGTACATTGGATGGCTCCACTTTTGATTAGTAGCTCGATCGCATTCTTCAATCTGTAGCAGTCCTTAGTATCACACCCAGGAATACCCGAATACTAGGCACAATGCTTGGTTGCATCAAAATATTTGGATGGCTGGTAAGGAATTCTCCCTTCTAATGGGTGTATTAATCTGTCTCTTCTCAACCTTTCAAACAACTAAGCTATGGGTTCAGCGATCGGAGTGAAGTTTCTAGGATTTCTTTATTTAAAGTTTAGGATTGGCCGTGGAGCATAGGAGGGTTTATTTTGGTGGGTGCTGGTCTGGATTGAGGCATATGATCGTGGTGGATTTGGATTTACATTGGCTCAGAGTGGATTGTATTAAGTTTGATAATTATAGTACAGTTGGGTGTTGTATACTTGAGAGTAAGTGGGTTGATATGTGGGATGGGTGTTTATAGGGTAAGAGTTGTTTCTGCGAGGAGGACTTGACTGATAGTAGGGGATGATTGTCGTTACTTCCTCTTTCTTCTTCTTCTCACGGCCTACGGAACCGAATTGTATGGCCTTGATGGCAACTTGCAGCGTGGCCATTGAATGTATTTTTCCTGATTTGATACTTTCTTCCAAGAAGTCTCCCATCTTAACCAGCTCGGGAAATTTCTGACCCATCATACCCATCATCTTTTCAAAATAAATCCCCTTTGGGTCCTGGTAGCTTTCGATCTCCAGCGGCGAGCGTACTCTTCAAATGACTTAGAGCATTTCTTCTATAAATTCACCAAAGTAAACTTGTCAGGAGTGATCTCGATATTAAATCTGAAGTGATTCATAAAAACCTCCGCCATATCCTTCCACTTTCTTCAATTCCTATGGTCTTGGTAGGTATATCAAGTAAGCGCTTATCCTATCAGACTCCTTATAAACAACTTCATTCTCATCTTTTCATTTCTTCCTACCCCGACCAACTTATCGCAATAGGCCCTCAAATATGCATGGGGGTCACTTGTTCTGTCAATGATGTAGAACTATGGAGGTTATATCTTTTGGGCATGTCAATATCGGCATGTATACACAAGTCCTCATAATCTGAGCTCTCGCTCCCTCGAGCAACTTGTAGATTCTTTATCCATTTGCTTAACACTCGCGGCTGTTCTGACACTGACTCCTCTTCCTTATACTTTGATTCTTTCTCCATCTCAGCATATTGATCGATCTCGTAGGGCACTCTAACCGTGACAGGTGTGGTAAAGGTAGGTTCAGAGGTGGTATATACAGGTGGAACATATTGATCATGTGTGGCGGTGTGTGTCGCAGATATGTGTTGGATCTGATTGTTGGAAAAAGTGGCGTTGTCACAAGGACAGGTATGAACTAAATTGATAGTGGCTGGTGGATTTTGTAGTGTTTGGACATAATTCGGGACATACGGTGTATGTATAGGGGGTTTGGCAGATTGGGGGAGGGGGGGGGGGGGGGGGGGCAGTTACTGGTGGTATAACTTGGGTTGCAAGATTTGTAGTGGCAGTGTTGTGGTACTGGTTGTTTGTCGGGTGGCGGAAGGGAAATGATCAAGGATTCAATCTATGGAAGGGAAGCGGCGTGGATGCGGAAACATCGTAACGGCCAAGTGTGCCAGCCCTCAGATATGTTGTACTTCTTCTCGGGTATCGTTCTTTGCCCCCGGAAGCCCTAGGTTGTCGGTTGCAGACAACTTTCTCTTTTATCTCATATTGTATGGTGGCTCATCCAATTTTACGTATCAACACAAACCAACCTCTTTTTTGGTGATAAAAGAAAGCAATAAAGTGAGAAAATAATTAAAAGTAGAAGCCAGTTTCAGAGATTGCACAAATATAAGCACATAGAGCAATTAATTCATGTATTCAGGTAAGCGTGTTTCCTAATATATGAGGGACCTCTCTTTTCCAGATGTAGGCCTATGTCGCGAATGTTTGACAAACAATCAGATTCGGCACATTTTGATCTGGAGCAAACTTTAGTTTTAATTAATAGGCTTTTGGACTACAATAGATGAGAGCGGTGTTTACAACATTGTTTTCAAAGTTTACAAGATTGCATCAGCTCATAGGTTTGCATGGGATAAAGGGAAATCAACCAGCCACTTAATAAACATCCCCGGAGTCACCTCCCAAGCTTTCCTCCTCAGGGTCCTCTTCGACTTCTTCTTCCTCCTATTCATTGTTGTACTCTAGTTCCTCTTCAGGATCCTCCTCCAACTCTATTTCTAACTCAGTATATATGTACTCAATCACCCGATCATCGTCCTCCGGGGGTGTCCACATGTGGTCAACTTATCATGGAACAACTTTTCGATGCATTGCGGTGGTGACGAGATAGTGGGGAAAATTCTTGTGATATCTATAGAGCCGTTGCTAAATCCTCTAGGTCGGGACAACACATGCTCCTCGCTGATCCACACGAAGTATTCAGGTGTGTACCAGGAATTGTTCCTCAGTGGCATCATGATCAAGTCATTCCATTCTTCTTGAAGCCTCCTCACCCTCATTCTTCGTTATGGATTATGGTCATGTTATTGATGTCCACAAAATAGTCAACGGTTGCCTCCCTCTGAAAGAAAGATTCTGTGGCCCATATCTGGACATGCTGACAGTGCCCGGAATGTCTCTGCCAATATCATGGGAATAAGGGTGACTTGCAGATTCCCTCAAAAGGTTGCCAAGACTAGGGGCAGCAGGTTGATGTTGATTTTTCCTTTCTTTGAGGGGATACCAGTAATCACAGTGCCAGAGATAAGGTTAAGGGCGGAGACTCTCCCATGCTGCTTGATCGCATTCAAATTCTTCAAGGTGCCACTCGTAACTTTCCCGGTGTCCGAATCTGTTGAACAACCAGTCCAAGCTCACCCATCCATCTTCAACATTTCTCAAATTTCTGGTGTTTGTCAGACCCAATGCATGGAGGAAACTGTGGTTGGGCATGACAACTGGCAGTATTGGTTTTCACTCGGTAAATGGTAACTCCGTGAAGCTAGTGATTTCCTCTAGTGTTGGCGTCAACTCATAATCAACAAACTTAAAAACCACCTTGGCTGGGTCCCAAAACTCTATTAGCACTCTAGTAAGGACTTTGTCGGCTCGGATGTTCATCAAGGCAATCAGTGCTCCTAGATGTGTTCTGATCTCATCCCATGCTCCCGCCAAATGTTTCTCCACCACTACTTCAGCTTGTGCGGTGCACCCATGACCATATTAATATTGGGGACGTTGCGATTGATTTCCATCTAAAGAGATAAAAAGGTTTCGTAAGTGTTTGCTTCGTATCTTTAGCGTCTTTTCTCGATTGGTTCATCGTTCCACAAAAGTATGTCGCTGGGTGCTTTACCCATTGACATTAAGGTGGCTTTCCTAATCGTGAGTCAATACCAAGGACCGACTAACCTAAGGTTTATGTAGTATGACCTTTGTTTTCTAGAGTAGCGTATTTTCTAATTTGTGAGTTAAACTTAATAACTGTGAGACTTTATGTCAATTGACCTGACAAAGGGGTTCTCTGAACTAGAAAATTTTGAAAGAAGGTTTGCAGGGCTGTAAAAGACAACCCTCGCGTGTCATTTGTATATGATTATATACGGCCGAGACTCGATAGGAAAAAATATAATGATAGTATATAAAGTAGTAGCAGATAATTGTGATAGCAGTAACAATAAGAAAAGCAGGCGAATAAGTACATGTTTGACAGGTCATATAAATATTAACAATTAAGACAAGTAAAACACATATTTGCAAGATTAATCACAGTTAACTTTCAGATCTAGCCTAAGTCTACTAAGGTCAGAACCTAAGTGTAACATCCCCAGCAGAATCTCTATATTGTTGCACTCTATTTTGCATAAGTCAAAATAGTATTCACCTAGTGGTTCTTTTGATGTTGATAAAAGAGAGTCACCACCTAATATTTTAAGGTATATTAGGGTACTTATGTATTTAATAGATTATTATCCTAATGATCTGCTAACCGATGAAATTTGGATAAGGGTCCTAATTATTCTAAGTGAAAGGTGTAAGGCATCCTTTAAAATCTACCTGAGGTAGCTCTTTAAACTTAGGTTAGGTTCGGGAAAGTAAAGGTCTATATTCTACTTAGTCTGGTGCTTAAAGTCTGTAACATATTCTTGTTAAAATTTACTATTTTGAAAAGAGGGTTGTGTATGTATTTTGAAAAAAGTGTTATAGGTTTTATAAGGTTAATGCCTTACGAAAGATCCTTTGAAATGTTTATACCTACAAAAGTTGAGAAAAACATGTGAATGACTTTTATGTTTTGGAAAGGAGATTTGAATGTTTTATCTTTTGGAAAACTGTGGTTGCTCGTATGACTTAGCGGGATAAAAGACCACTAGAAAATATGTCATAGATTGGGATAGGTATAACTTTTCTTAAGAATTGATTTCAATCGGAGTTGTATATTTTTTAAACTCATTCAGTTTGCAATCTCAAGCGATGCTTGGTTTTGTTTTTCTTGAAAATCGGCCTTGGAAACATCCTTTCAATTCTGATTTTTTTCAAAGAGAGGTCGTTTCTCCTTTCAAATATGATCAAACTCAAAACTTCATTGAAAATGGTTAGTGACTAATAAAAAAAAGTCTCTTGTTTGTTAAGTAAGTGATCAAAGCTATGAAGTGTTACAATGAACATGATTTTAAACTTGGATTCTCTTTTGTTTACCTATGGGCCTTGGTTTGCCTAGGTTCCTAAATCAATCAAAATTACCAAAAGTATTCAATAATAGAGTTAGTATCATACATATACACAAAATAAACAGCTAACGTTTTCGTCTAAAATTGAGAAGGGAAAAAGGAACTGGACGCGATATTGGGCCAGTGGACCAGGCCCAGCAAATCTACAAGCAGCGGTAGACGTCACAGAGCGGGAAAGGCATCCTTGGTTGCAACTTGGGCCTGAGTTCCAAAGAACTCGGCAGGTCCAGTTCAAACATACACATAAGATAAATAAATAAAAAAATGATGAAATCAATATGAGGCGCAACAAAATAAATCAAAACAAGTAAACAAGATTAAAGAATACAAGTAACCAATTCCATTTGTATTAATCCTAGGAGGATTAATAAGAGTCAATGACTAAAGGCTTAGGGTAATATGGACAAGATACCCTTTGAATCCCTAGCACTTTAGAGTTCACGAGGGTTTCATGGAACTCGAACAGTGCTTCTTTCAGGGAAGGGCATCTTAACCACAAACAATGTTTCACCCCAAATACCCTTAATCACGCATACTTATTCTTCCTCAAAGGTTCATAAACAAATGAGGTAGTCACTCAGTAGTTAACATGAGAGTAGTAGCAGACGCAAAGGTGCAGTTACATAGAGTTCTGACATAAGCTATAAAGAACATCATCAGAGTGCAAGGATATTAACCAATTTAAACTTTCAGAACCTAAGACATGAAGAAAAAACTACTTACAAGTGGGCTTGTAGTATTCAGTGATATCAATGACCTTAAACCTATTTATGACAAGCATCAGAACACTTGGAAGGGCTATTACATAGATACAAGAACAAGGAGAGTCAATGGAAAACTATTAGTAAGCTAATTCAAGTTCAGAAATGCTTAAATATAGATCTAAGTGATAGGGAAGACATGTATATTGACTTCATTAGTTCTACTATGGGTCCAACATTTTAGAATCCTCAACTAGGTTCACAATATTTCAGTAGTCATTCCATTGATCTTTAGAACAATTAGAAGTAAACATATATATAGTTAAGACCTGACTCTGCTAAACACCTATACTAACAGCCTTGTTCAGGTTCCCTAAAGGCAACAACACCAGCAGGGGTATCAATATAGGTAGAAAGATTAGTTTTAATCTAGTTCAAACTTAATAACAGGACATCTGATCTATCAGGTTCTCAAACTACTTCCAGATTCATGATTAAGCCTTTATAGACAAGGACATCAATGAAATATGAGATAATGGATAGGGGTGTTCATTCTTAGTAGATGGGAACAGGACAACAAGTGTTATTGAGTTTACTTTAGCCTATAAGTGATCAAGTTTCAATAATAAACTTCCCTTTTAGATTTCTATGTCACTCAAGTTGTTAAATCATTAAGGTATGGTACAACTTTCTTCTTCTATAGAGCAGTTTTCAAATGAAGAATATAGTAGTTTAGGCATGAGCCTTTCTCAAATAAAGAGCGGGTAAAATATTCATGAGCATCATTGGACAAGCAGAAGTGACGATGAAAAGCAGGGATATGAATAAGAGTTATTTAACCAGCATACAGTAAGGTTTCCACAAAACTTCATGGTTACCATAACAGATGAGCAGATAGCATGATGACTATACTAATGAATTCATTACATGAGTTCAAATTATAATGAAACATTTGCATGAATCTTTAAGTGTGTACAGAAGGCATGGTTTCAATAAACTATTCAATCAAAGCAAACAGGTCAAAGGTATAACATGAAGATCATTTGTATTTAATCAACAACATGATATAACATTACAAATAAGGATCAATATAGTATAGTGTAGTAGATGAGCTCTTAACAGGACATTAGGCAAGGTCTAAAGGCATGGCTCAGTTAAACTAATTAAACATGGTATCACAACCATTATTTAACCGACAGAGGCAGATCATACATAGAATTACCAAAAGATTTTAGCTTATCTGGTGACAAGGGTTCAACATAACTTATATTAATCATTATAGAAAATTGTTTATCTGGATAAGTTATAGGAGATGATATTCATTAACAATACAGATTGGTCAACAGACCAAAAAGATCATAACTTATTAGAAAATAATCAAATCGATCAGTGAAGATAGCACGCGTGTCACGACCCAGAATTCCCACCCTCGGGACCGAGATGGCACCTAACATTTCGCTTGCTAGGCAAGCCCATGTAAGAGATTGTTTTTAGCCATTTTTAAATATTCAAATTAAATGATAACCAATAAACTGAATAAAATAAAATAGAATGAGTAAATAAAATAACTGCGATATCAAGAAACAATACCATAACTAGTGTCACAAGTGTCACAAGTGCACAAGCGACTAGAGTACTACAAATAAAAGTCTCAATGAAAGCATAACTATCTGAAATGAAATAAACAGCTAGAGTAATGTAGAATGGGACTTCAGGGCTGCGAACGCTATGCAATTGTACCTCAAGTCTTCATCAAGCAAATCAATCCTAGCAATCTAATGACCACTGCTAGGACCGACTCCACAATCTGCATAAGAATTGCAAAGTATAGTATGATTACAATCGACCCCATATACTATGTAAGTGCCGAGCCTAACCTCGACGAAGTAGTGATGAGACTAAGGCAAGTCACTTATAATAACCTATACGTTGTATAAAAATAATAATAGGAAAGAAAAATAGGAAATGATGGCAAAGCAACAAAACAAATGAAAAACAAACTCAATCCTCGAAGGCAGTAAATCCTGAAATATCATCCCTCAGAATATCATATAAAAATACTAAAAAACTAACACAATACAACAATGAGCACAACACACACAATCTGTTGCAGCGTGCAACCCAATCACACCATACAAACACAATCCTCCCTTATTTCACCATATCAATATCAAAATCACATATGAAATTCATTGTGCGCGCAACCAGATTCCACCGTATAAATATCAAAAATCCTCCCTTATTCCACCATAACAATATCATAATCACATACAAAATCTGTTGCAGTGTGCAGCCCGATTCCACCGTACCAATATCGAAATCCTCCCTTATTTCACTATATCACAATAGTTGCGGCGTGCAACCTAATCCATAAATAAATTCAATAATTGTAATCAATCCAACAGCTCACTTCACAAGAATCTCCATGATTAAAGAATATGAAAGAAATATTCGGACCACAACCCAATTACCTATTCACCCCCGAGCCCGATTACGTAATTTGATTCGAAATCTGACCTCAATTCGAGGTCTAAATCCCAAATATACAAAAATTCCTAATTTTACCCAAATCCCTAATTTCTACCATGGAAATCCTAGATTTCGAGGTCAAGATTTAATGTTGAAAACACTTGAAAGGTAATGGGTAATTGAAAAGAAATAGATCAAAGTCACTTACCAATGAATTTAGGAAGAAAATATCTTGGAAAAATTGCCTCTGAGGTGTTTAGGGTTGGGAGTTTGTGAAAAATTAGCTAAATCCCATGTTCTCAACATTTTGTCCTGGCGTAGATGTCGTTAATGCAACCTGAGGTTCGCGAATGCAAACCCTATAAATGCGAGAAATCCTTTGCAAATGCGAAGACACTCTCATCTCTACTTTCATCGCAATTGCGATGAATTGTTCGCAATTACGAACATTGGAACTTCGCAAATGCGATCAATTGATCGCAATTGCTATCTATGTTGTTCCCATGCCCTATTCGAAATTACGAACAATTTATTCGCAATTTCGATCATGACAGACTTGCCCTTATGTCGCAATTGCGACCCCTGGTTCGCAATTGCGAGACCTGCACACTAGGTCACACCAGCAACATTCTAAGTTCAAAAATCACTCTATAACATATCTGAAACTCACCCGAGCTCCTCGGGCTCCAAACCAAACATGCACACAAGTGTAATATCATCATACAAACTCGCTTGCACGATCAACATACCAAAATAACACCTAAAACTACGAATTGGATACCAAAACGAATGCAATTTTTAAAGAAACTTAAGAACTTTCAATTTAACAACCGGACGTCTGAATCACGTTAAATCAATTTCATTTTGCACCAAATTTCACAGACAAGTCATAAATAGTGAAATGAACTTATACCAAGTTTCGGAACTAAAATCCGAACCCGGTAGCAACAAAGTCAACCTATGGTCAAACTTAGGAATTCATTTAGCCTTCAATTTGCTAGTTTTGCAACAAAATTCTTTTAATCAAGTTAGGGACTTTCGAATTCGATTCCTGGCATAGGCCCAAGTCCCAAATCACAATACGGACCCACCGGGACAGTCAAAATACTGATCCGGGTCCGTTTACATAAAATTTTGACCGTAGTATTTTCAAATTAGTTTTAAGGCAAATTTTCACATTTTCTTCAATATTTTACATAAATATCTTCCGAAACAAGATACGGACTGCGTACGCAAATCAAGGAAGGCTAAACGAAGCTATTCGAGATCTCAAAACACAGAAATGAAGGCTAAAACTTATACTGACCTATAGGGTCATCACATTCTCCACCTCTAAAACAAACGTTCGTCCTCGAACGGACATAGAAAGGTGCATGGATTGGTGAAAAGGTGTGGATATCTACTCCGAATGTCCGACTAAGACTTTCACATGGCTGCCTCGATCGACTGACCTCTCCACTGAACTCGAACTGAAGGATAACTCTTAAACCTCAACTTCTGGACTTGCCAGGCTAGAACGGCCACTGGCTCCCCCTCATAACTCAAATCCTTATCCAGTTAGACTGAACTGAAATCTAACACATAGGACAGATCACCGTGATACTTCCGGAGCAGGGACACATGGAACATCGGATGGACTGCTGATAACTTGGGTGGAAATGCCAGTCTATAGGACACCTCACCCACTATCTCAAGAATCTCAAAGTGTTTGATATACCTAGGGCACAACTTGCCCTTCTTTCCGAACCTTATCACACCCTTCATGGGTGAAACCCGGAGCAATACCCTCTCTCCAACCATGAATGCAACATCGCGAACTCTACGATCGGCATAACTCTTCTGTCTAGACTGAGCTGTGCGAAGTCGATCCTGAATAATCTTGACCTAGTCCAATTCATCCTAAACCAAATCGGTAACCAACAACCGAGCCTCTCCCGGCTCAAACCAACTAACTGGCGAAAGACACTGCCTCCCGTACTAACCCTCCTAAGGAGCCATTTGAATGCACGACCGGTACCTGTTATTGTAGGCAAACTCCGCAAGCGGCAAGAACTGATCCAAGAATCTCTTAAATCCATAACGCAATCGCGAAGCATATCCTCTAATATATTTGAATAGTACACTCGGATTGTCCGTCCGTCTAGGCATGAAATGTTGTACTCAACTACACCCGTGTGCCTAACTCACGATGTATGGCCCTCCGGAAGTGCGAAGTGAACTGTGTACCTCGATCAGAAATGATGGACACAGGCACACCATGAAGACAAATGATCTCGCAGATATAGATCTCAGCTAACCGCTCTGAAGAATAGGTAACTGCCATTGGAATGAAATGTGCCGACTTGGTCAACCTGTCCACAATACCCATACTGTGTTGCACTTCTTCTGAGTCCATGGGAGCCCAATAACAAAATCCATGGTAATACGCTCCCACTTCCACTCAGGAATCGCAAGCCTCTGAAGCAAACCATCAGGCCTTTGATGCTCATAATTTACTTGCTGACAATTCAAACATCGAGCTGCATATGTAGCTATATACTTCTTCATCCTTCTCCACCAATAATGTTGCCGCAAATCCTGATACATCTTGGCGTCACCCGGATGAATGGAATATAGGGAACTGTGGGCTTCCTCAAGAATCAACTTATGAAACCCATCCATATTGGGCACGTAAATCCGACCCTGCATCCGCAAAACCCCATCATCTCCAACAGTAACCTGCTTAGCACCACCGTGCTGCACCATGTCCTTAAAGACAAGCAAATGGGGGTCATCATACTGACACTCTCTGATGCACTCATACAAAGAAGACCGAGAGACCGTGCAAGTTAGAACTGAATATACGCAAGGCTACCCATACTCACAGCCTTTCGACTCAAGGTATCGACCATCACATTGGCCTTCCCGAGATGATACAAAATGGAGATATCAGTCTTTCAACAGCTCCAACCACCTCTTCTGCCTCAAGTTGAGATCCTTTTGCTTGAAATAATACTGAAGACTCCGATGATCCGTGAATACTTCACACGACATGCCGTAAAGCTAGTGCCTCCAAATTTTCAGTGCATGAACAATGCCTGCCAACTTTAAGTTATGAACAAGGTAATTCTTCTCATGAACCTTCAACTACCGCGACGTGTATGCAATCACCCTTCCATCCTGCATCAATACTGCACCGAGCCCAATACGAGATGCATCACAATACATCGTGTAATATCCTGAACTCGTGGGCAATGCCAACAATGGCACTGTAGTCAAAGCAATATTGAGCTTCTAAAAGCTCAACTCACAATCATTGGACCACCTGAACGGAGCACCTTTTTAGGTCAATCTAGTCAATGGGGCTGCTTTGGATGAAACCCCTTCCACGAACCAGCGATAAAAACCTGCCAAACCAAGGAAGCTCTGAATCTCTGTAGATGAAGTAGGTCTATGCCAGTTCTGAACTGCCTCAATCTTCTTAGGATCCACTTTGATGCCATTTGTAGATAAAACATACCACAAAAAAGGCGACTTAGTCCAACAAAAACTAACACTTTGAAAATTTGGCATATAACTGACTATCTCTCAGTCTGAAGTACAATCCCAAGATGTTGCTCATGCTCCTCTTGACTGCGGGAATAGATCAAGATATCATCAATGAATACGATCACAAAAGAATCCAAATAGGGCTTGAATACCCGGTTCATCAAATCCATAAATGCAGATAGGGCAATTTTCAACCCAAATGACATCACTAGGAATTCATAATGTCCATACCGAGCCCGAAAAACTAACTTAGGGACATCTGATGCCCTAATATTCAACTGATGGTAGCCAGACCTCAAATCAATCTTCGAAAACACTTCGGCACCTTGAAGCTGATCAAATAAGTCATCAATCCTCGGCAACGGATGCTTGTTCTTAATAGTGGCTTTGTTCAACTGCCGATAGTCTATACACAACCTCATCGAACCATCTTTCTTCTTCACAAACAACACGGCCGCACCCCAGGGTGAGACACTAGGTCTAATGAATCCCTTATCAAGCAAATCTTGCAACTACTCCTTCAGCTTCTTCAACTATGGCGGGGCCATACGGTATGGTGAAATAGAAATGGGCTGAGTGCCCGGAGCCAAATTAATACATAAGTCAATATCTCTGTCGGGTGGCATCTCTGGTAGATCTGCAGGAAACACCTATGGAAACTCATGCACAACAGGTATTGAATCCATAGAGGGAACCTCCGTACTCGAATCATGAACAAAAACCAAATATGATATACGTCCCTTCTCATCCATACAACGAGCCTTCACATAAGAAATAACCCTGCTACTAGAATGGACAAGGGTCCCTCTCTACTCGAATCGAGGCAACCCCAACAAGGCTAAGGTCACCGTCTTGGCATGACAATCTAATATAGCATGATACAGTGACATCCAATCCATGCCCAAAATAATATCAAAGTCTACCATATCAAGAAATAGGAGATCTACGCTAGTCTCAAGACTCCTAATAGAAATCACACACGAGAGAGAGACATGATCTACAACAATAGATTCTCCCATGGGCATGGATACATACACAGGATCACTCAAAGAATCACGAGTCACAACCAGATAGGAAGCAAAATAGGATGACACGTAGGAATAAATAGAGCACGGATCAAATAGAACTGAAGCATCTCTATGGCAAACTGGGACAATACCTGTGATAATGGCTTGATATGACTCAGCCTCAAGTCTAGCTATGAATGCATAAAACCAGGGTTGGGCCTCACCACTCTGGCCCACATCTCTGGGACGGCCTCTAATTGGTTGGCCTCTACCTCTACGGCCTGACCTCCACCTCTGGCTGTCTGACCCCTGCCCCTAACTGGCTGAGCGGGCGGTAGAGCAACCGGTGTCGGGACCATGGCTCGAGAAATCTGATGTGGCATGCTGACTAATAACCTTGGACAGAACCTCCTAATGTGACCAGTACCTCTACACTCAAAACACCCATTTTGTTGATGTGGCTACTGAAGCTGAAGCTGACCTAAACAAGCTGGATAACCACGGTGATAGTTCTAAATCGGAGGCGTACTAATAGGAGCTGATGTTGCACTGTAGGCTGGCTACCCAGAATGAGATACATAAGGACCACGACTCCCTGAAGCATTATGAGATGCCTAAAGCGCTAACTGAAATGACCTGGGAGGATGGCCTTGACCAAAAGTACCCCTTCCTCCAGATCAGGCGCCACTGAAACCACTGAAATGACAAGGCCTCTTATCAGACACCTGCCCCCTCTCCTGACCACAAACCATCTCGATCCATCTAGCAACATCTATAGCCCTCTATAAAGTAATATCATCTCTAGTCTCCTTGGCCATATGTAGCCTGATAGTGAAAGTGAGCCCATCAATGAATCTCCTCACTCTTTCCCTCTCAATAGGGAGCAAGTTATGGCATGGCGAGCTAAGTCCACAAATCGAGTCTCATATTGGGGAACAGTCATACTACCCTGCTGAAGATGCTCAAACTGCCTGCGGTAATCCTCTCTCAGAGTGACGGGAATGAACTTCTCTAGAAATAGCTGTGAAAACGGATCCTAGTTAAGTGCAGGCGAACCAGCTGGTCTAGTCAACATATAATCTCTCCACCATCTCTTGGCAAAATCGGTCCTCTAGAACACTGCAAAGTCGACCCCATTGGTATTCATAATACCCATGTTACACAACACCTCGTGGCAACGGTCCAGGTAATCTTGTGGGTCCTCGGAAGATGCACCACTAAAATGAAAAGGGAAGAGCTTGGTAAACTTTTCCAACCTCAACAAGGCCTCACCCAGAGGGCCACCTACTCTGGGGTGTGAGTAGCGGGACTCTGTGCTCCTCCCCACCCAGAGCGACGGTTGGTGCCACCGGGAATGCAGCGGTCTACACCAGACTCTCCATAAGGCCTACTAAGCGGACTAGAGCGTTCTGAAGCACTAGAGTGGCTATGAACCCCTCCGGGACCTAAGCTGGTCCGACGGGTACAGTCTGAGCAGGAATATCCTCCTCAAGATCAATTTGAGGCTCCACTGCGGGTACTGCTGCTCGAGCTCTAGGCTGAGCTCTGCCTCTTCCTATGCCTCTAGCTCGACCTCTACCCCTGGTAGGAGCTACCACTGGGGGCTCCGGCTCTTGCCTAGCTACAAATGTTGTGCGTGTTCTCGCCATCTACGAGAGAACAAGAATAGAATGGTTCAATCATCAATGATACAGTAAAATGGCATGATAGAGAAGGATATAAGTGAAATTGTTCCTAAACTTCATAGCCTCTGGAAGATAAGTACAAACGTCTTCGTACCGATCCTCCAGACTCTACAAAGCTTGCTCATGACTCGTGAGACCTTGGCAACCTAGTGCTCTGATACCAACTTGTCACGACCCAAAATTCCCACCCTCGGTACCGTGATGACGCCTAACACTTTACTTGCTAGTCAAGCCCACGTAAGAGATTGGTTTTAGCCATTTTGAACAATTCAAATTAAATGATAATCAAGAAACTGAATAAACTGAATAAACTGAAATAGAATGAGTAAAATAAATAACTGCGATATCTAGATAAAATTCCAGAATTGGTGTCACAAGTGCACGAGCGGCTAGATTACTACAAATAAAAGTCTGAATGAAACCATAACTGTCTGAAATGAAATAAACAGCTAGAGTAATGTAGAATGGGACTTCAGGGCTGCGAACGCCGTGCAATTGTACCTCAAGTCTTCGTCAAGCAATCAATCCGAGCAATCTACTAACCGCCGCTAGGACCAACTCCAAACTTTGCACAAGAAGTGCAGAGTGTAGTATGATTACAATCGATCCCATATACTATGTAAGTGCCGAGCCTAACCTCGACGAAGTAGTTACGAAGCTAAGGCAGGTCACCTACAATAACATGTACTTTGTATAAAAATAATATTAGGAAAGGAAAATAGGAAATGATGTCAAAGCAGTAAAACTAATGAAAAACAAACTCAATCCTCGAAGCCAGTGAATCCAGAAATATCATCCCTCAGAATATCATATAAAAATACTGAAAAACTAACACAATACAACAATGAGCATAACACACATAATCCGTTGCGACGCACAACCCGATCACACCATACAAACACAATCCTCCCTTATTTTACCATATCAATATAAAAATCATATATAAAATCCGTTGCGGTGCGCAACCCGATCCCACCGTATAAATATCAAAATTCCTCTCTTATTCCACCATAACAATATCATAATCACATACAAAATTCGTTGCGGCGTGCAACCCGATCCCACCATACCAATATCGAAATCCTCCCTTATTTTACCATATCACAACCGTTGCGGCGTGCTACCCTATCCATAAACAAATTAAATAATTGTAATCAATCCAACAGCTCATTTCACAAGAATCTCCATGATTAAAGAATATGAAAGCAAGCAATAAAGGGACTCTGTACCCAAATCAAGGAATACTACACTTACTATAAAAGCAAGTAGACAAGCCAAATATATGATAGTTAAAGTGTACAAGTAAGAAAATTAAGGCGAGTAGCAATTAATCATGGAATCATGGAAGAAACAAATATTTCGATGCAAGAGTAAATAAATGGCAAGCAACAAGTTACGGCATAGAGAGAAATTAAAGCATGTAACAGTTAACACATGGAATAGAATAATTAATGAAGCACGGCAAAACATGGAAACAATTATTTTGACGTCGTATATACACTCGTCACCTCGCTTATACGCCGTACACAAGTAATTCACATAACATATAGTTCAAGGGTTCCTAATTCCCTCAAGTCAAGGTTAGACCCAATATTTACCTCGCTCCGCAAACAAATCAAAGCTCAACCGATGACTTTCCTCTAAAATCCACCTCCAAACCAATCGAATCTAATCAAAATCTATGTAATATCAACAAACAAGGCTAGGTAAATCCATTACAATAAATAAAGCAATGATCTTTACATTTTTTCCAAAAAGTCAACAAAAGTTAACCCCGAGCTTGCTTGGTCAAAACCTGAGATTCGGGACCAAAATCTAATTACCCATTCACCCCCGATCCCGATGTAATTTGTTTCAAAATCTGACCACAATTCGAGGTCTAAATTTCAAATTTATAAAAATCCCTAATTCTACCCAAATCACTAATTTCTACCATGGAAACCCTAGATTTAATGCTGAAAATACTTGAAAAGTAATGGGTAATTGAAAATCAATAGATTAAAGTCACTTACCAATGAATTTAGGAAGAAATTCTCTTGGAATAATCGCCTCTATGGTGTTTAGGGTTGGGAGTTTGTGAAAAATGAGCTAAATCTCGTGTTCTTAGCTTTTTGTCCAGCCACAGATGTTGCAAATGCAACCTGGAGTTCGCAAATACGAGAAATCTTTTGCAAATACGAGAAATCCTTTGCAAATACGAAGAGACTCCCATCTCTACGTTCATCGCAATTGCGATGAATTGTTCGCAATTGCGAACACAGGAACTTCGCAAATACGATCAATTGATAGCAATTGCGATCTCTATTGTTCCTAGGCCCTATTCGCAATTGTAAACAAATTGTTCGCAACTGAGATCATGACATACTTGGCCTTCAGTCGCAATTGCGACCCCTTGTCTTGCAATTGCGAGACCTGCACACCAGGTCACACCAACAACTTTCTATGTTCAAAAATCACTCTATAGCTTATCTGAAACTCGCCCGAGTCCCTTAGGCTCCAAACCAAACATGCACACAAGTGTAATATCATTATACGAACTCGCTCGCACGATCAAAGCGCCAAAATAACACCTAGAACTACGAATCGGACAATAAAATGATTGAAATTTTCAAAGAAACTTAAGAATATTCAATTTAACAACCGGAGTCCGAATCACGTCAAATCAACTTCGTTTTGCACAAAATTTTGCAGACAATTCATAAATAGTGAAATGAACCTATATTAAGTTTCAGAACTGAAATCTGAACCCGGTAGCAATAAAATCAACCTACGGTCATACATAGGAATTCATTTAGACTTCAATTTACTAGTTTTTAACAAAGTACTTTAAATCAAGTTAGGGACTTCCGAATTCAATTTCGAGAATATGCCCAAGTTTCAAACCACGATACGGACAAACTGGGATAGTTAAAATACCGATCCGGGTTCGTTTATGTAACATATTGACCGTAGTCAACTCAAATGAGTTTTAAGGCAAAATTTCATATTTTCTTCAGTTTTTTACATAAAAAGCTTTCGGAAAAAGACACGGACTGTGCATGCAAATCAGGAAAGGCTAAACGAAGCTATTTGATTTCTCAAGAACACGAAAATGAAAGCTAAAACCGATACTGACATATCGGGTCATCACAACGTAAAAGTTGAACAGAAGAAACTCAGTCGTAAGCTACTAATATGCATCATAAAAAAAACGTAATAAAAAAAGAAAACATCATAAACACACAGTAACATAATTAATAAAAGATAGAGAGAAGGTTAGTGTGATGATCCGATTGGTCATTTTGGAGTATTAGCCCTTAATTCCATGTTACAAGACATCTGTTAGCTTCGTTTGATATTTCTTGGTTTGCGTGCGTGGTTATTATTGATTTTTCAAAAAGCTTTTATGTGAAAATTTGAAGAGTGATTTTTGGCTTTAAAATAACTTGAGTTGACAACGGTCAACATTTTCTGAAAATGATCTCGGATCGGTATTGTGATGATTCTTGTAGGTCTGTTTCGTAATTTTGGACTTGATCGTATTCACGAAATTAAAATTGGATGTCCCTAAATTGATTTGACTCATTTTGCCGAAAATAAGTATTTTGAAAGTTTGAAAATTTCCTAAGTATAACCGTAAATTGACTTCATAGCTAACGGGTTCGGATTTTGATGTTGAAATATGGAATAGGTCAGTATCGCTATTTGAAACTTGTCTACAAAATTTTGTGTAATTTAGAATTGATTTGACGTAATTCAGATGTTTAGATGTGATTCTAGTTGTTCTTGAGTTTACTTTGAATTTAATTCGTTTTGAGGGTTGATTTGAAAATTTAGATGTTACTTTGGTGATTTGATTGCGCGAGCAAGTTCGTATGATGTTGTTACACTTGTGTGCATATTTGGTTTGAGTCCGAGGGGCTCGGGTGAATTTCGTACGTGTTTATGAGTTTGGTTAGTGTGAAGACTATTGGTGCAATACCAGTTCTGGTGCTTTGTTGCAGATCTCGCATTTGTGAGGTCTGGCTTGCAATTGCAAGTCTTGCTCTTGCGGAGAATTGTTCACATTTGCGAGCATGGGTTGGGTTGGGTGAATCTCGCATTTGCGAGAATTTGGTTCGCTTTTGCGAACTGCGGCCTTTCGCTTTTGCAAAGGAAGTGGTCACATTTGCGATCACTAACCACTCGAGTCTACTTCATAATTGCGATGTTTTTGGTCGTATTTGCGATGGTGGAATGTTCGCAATTGCGATCTAAGTGTCGCATTTGCAACTTCTATTCTCCTATGACAGGGTTCACATTTGTGATCCTAGTCTCGCAGTTGCGATGTTCACAATTGCGATCAAGACATCGCAATTGCGGTAACTGCAGTTGGGTAAAAGAGGGGGGAAATGGGACTTAGCTCATTTTACACCATTTCTCAAACCTAAACACTCTAAAGGTAATTTTCCAAGAGACGTTTCTTCTCAAATTCATTGGTAAGTGACTCTAATCCATTTTTTTTAATTATCCATTACTTTTCATGAGATTTCAACATCAAATTTATGATTTTCATGGTATAAATTAGGGATTTGGGTAGAATTGGAGATTTTTGTAAAATTGAGATTTAGACCTCAAATTAAGGTCGGATTTTAAAATTAATCGCGTAATCGGGCTCGGGGTGAATGAGTAATCGGGTTTTGGTCCGAACCTCGGATTTTTACCAAGCGAGCCCGGCGTTGACTTTTGTTAACTTTTTCAAAAATGATCAAAATTGAACCTATTTAATTAATAGGCAGTTGCTAAAGCTTATTTTGATTCATTTGATTGATAATTTGATAGATTTTGTTGGTTTGGACGCTTGTTCAAAAGGCAAAGGCTGTGGTTGAATGATTGCTTGAATTATAGAGTGAGGTGAGTGTTGGGTCTAACCTTGACTTGAGGGAATTAGGGAACCATGAACTACGCGTTATGTGAATTATTTGGAAAAACGGCGTATATGCGAGGCGACGAGTGTATATACATCATCATGATACTTGTTTCCATGTTTTCGTTTAATTCATGATATATCTTGCTTCATGCGTTAATTGTTACATGATTTATTCAACTTCTATGCCATCATTGTCACTTGTCATTTAATTATCCCAGTATTAAATTTTTCGTCCTTCCATGACTCTATGCTTATCTACTTGACTCTACTTGCTTTACTTGCATATCTAAATTGTCATATGCTTTACTTGGCTTATGGTTTTGTAATATTTGTTGCATTCTACAATGTGGTTTCCCTTGCATTAGTTGTTTAATTGATAGATATCGATGAATTGGTAAAGTTTAGACTTCGAGTTGTTAGAAATTCTTTAATTATTATGTAGTTCTTTATTGCCTCATACATTTACCCTCTTGATGTAGAAATTCTGGTAAATGTGGTTGTTGAATTGTTGTTGTTGATTGAAATTATCTGGGGAGCGGGTTTCACGCTGCAACAGAAATTGAAAGGTAATGATTTGAAATGGCGGAATGAGGACGGATTATTATATTCACATATGATGATAGTGGGATTTGGTTGTGCGCCACAACGGATTGTATTTGTGGTATTTGTTTCTGATTGTTGGATTTACCTTGATATTTTGATATGAGAATATGAGACTTGTTATCATGGGCTCTCTGGTAGTTGGATTTTGAGTTCGTCTACATGAGCTAACTACTTTATTTCCATTTTCTGTTTTCTTGTTATTATTATTATTGCGTACAGGTTATTATAAGTGGCCCACCTTAGCCTCGTCACTACTTCGTCGGGGTTGAGCTCGACACTTACAGACTATATGGGGTCGGTTGTACTCATACCATACTCTGCACTTCTTGTGCAGATACCGGACTGGGTCCCACCAACGCTGAGTGAGATTGCCCGAATTCAGCTATCTGTGAAGACTTGAGGTATAGCTACATAGCGTCTGCAACCCTGAAGTCCTCTTCTATATCATCTTAGCTATTTATTTTGATTCAAACAGTTATGTTTTATTCAGACTATTATCTGATGTACTTTAGACGCTCATGTATTCGTGACACCGGAGGCGATTTTCCAAGAGACCTTTCTTCCCAAATTTATTGGTAAGTGACTCTAATCCATTTCCTTTCAATTACCCATTACTTTTCATGATATTTCAACACCAAATTTAGGATTTCCGTGGTATAAATTAGGGATTTGGGTAGAATTGGAAATATTTGTAAAATTAAGGTCGGATTTCAAAACAAATCACATAACCGGGCTCGGGATAAATAGGTAATCGAGTTTCGGTCCGAACCTCGGGTTTAGACCAAGCGATCCCGGGGTTGACTTTTGTTGACTTTTTAAAAAATGATCAAAATTAAACCTCTTTCATTAATAGGCAGTTTCTAAAGCTTATTTTGTATCATTTGATCGCTAATTTGCTAGATTTGGTCGGTTTGGAGGGTTTTTCAAAAAGCAAGGTCGTGGTTGACTGATTGATTGAATTACAGAGTGAGGTAAGTGTTGGGTCTAAACTTGACTTGAGGAAATTAAGGAACCATGAACTATGTGTTATGTAAATTATGTGGGAAAACGATGTATATACGAGGCAATGAGTGTATATACGCCATCATGATACTTGTTTCCATGTTTCTGTTTAATCCATGATATGTCTTGCTTCATGCCTTAATTGTTACATGCTTTATTTGACTTCTATGCCATCATTGTCACTTGTCATTTAATTATCCTTGTATTAAATTGTCGGCGCCTTCCATGGCTCCATGCTTATCTACTTGACTCTACTTGCTTTCCTTGCATATCTAAATTGTTGTATGATTTACTTGTCTTATAGTTTTATAATTTTTGTTGCCTTGTACTATGTGGTTCCCCTTGCATTAGTTGTTTAACTAATAGATACCGATGAATTGGTAAAGTTGAGGCTTCGAGTTGTTAGAAATTCTTTAATTGTTATGTGGTTCTTTATTGCCTCGTACATTTACCCTCTTGATATAGAAATTCTGATAAATTTGGTTGTTGAATTGTTGTTATTGAATGAAATTATTTGGGGAACGGTTACATGCCACAAACGAAAATTGCAAGGTAATGAATTGAAATGGAAGAATAAGGACGGATTATGATATTGACATATGATAATATGGTGGGATCAGGTTGCGTTCCGCAACGGATTGTATATGTGGTATTTGTTTGTGATTGTTGGAGTTACCTCGGTATTTTGATATGAGATTATGAGACTTGTTATTATGGACTCTCTGGTATTTGGATTTTGAGTTCGTCTACATACGGTAACTGCTTTATTTCCATTTTCTAGTTCCTTGTTATTATTATTATTGCATACAGGTTATTGTAAGTGACTCACCTTAGTCTCGTCACTACTTCGTCGGAGTTGAGCTCGGCACTTACAGAGTACATGGGGTCGGTTGTTATAATATTATACTCTGTAGTTCTTGTATAGATACCGAAGTGGCTCCTAGTAGCGTTGAGTGAGATTGCCCGGATCCAACTATCTATGGAGGCTTGAGGTATAGTTGCACGGCATTCGCAGCCCTGAAGTCCCATTCTATGTCATCATAGCTATTTATGTTGATTCAAATAGTTATGTTTTATTCAGACTATTATTTGTAGTGCTCTAGATGCTCATGCATTCGTGACACCAGTTTCTAGTATTTTGTTTTGATCAATCCACTAGGCTAGGTGCTTAGGGCTAGTTTTTATATATATAATAAAACAAAAAGACAAAGTAGCATGTTGTCTTACAAGGAGTAAGACCATTAGAAATGACTAATACATAGATCCTACTACTAATCTTGGGCTTGTGAGGCCCAAACTTGGTATTACAATTTGATCTAGAAAATATATAAACACGGTAAGAGCATATTAAAACTAGCCTATTACAATAGTAGCCAAATTCTGCAAGTTTGCCATAATAGCCCATCTTCAAGTTGCTAAAATCAGTTACCATATCAAACCATTATATTATGTATCCAAACGTAACTGGCCAAATTAAGCTTGCCATGCCATGGGAGTCTTTTTGGAAGCTCCCAATGCTGCCTATGTATCTTCCAGCTCCATCAAAGCTGCTCTAGTGAATTGCTCCACCAAAGACCAGTTGCATTGTCTTTAAACTTTCTTGGGTTTTTGTTGTTTGATTCCATATGTTCCAGCCACAGATTTTATCCTCAATTTTCTTAGCTTCCAGATGTACTTGATACTTGTTCCATCTTTGCTCTATTCTTCCCGCAAAATTATCCAAAGTTCATTGTCTTGATTCCTTGCACCTGGGTGACTTTTGCCTCATACGGATAAAGAAGTGCCATATGAGTCGAATCCTATTAATGCACCAATCCTTTAACTCTCATAATAGGTTAGAATTACCTGGGCATCTTATAAATACCCAGCCATTAGTATTTCCAAACTCATTAGGCAGAATTGGATGACTGGGCTTCTCTTTTCTCCTTGCTCTCATGCTTATTATTACCCATAACTCCCCTCCAATAGAATGAGTACATAGTACTAATACCACCAACTGAAGGTTTGTTAGTAGATAAAGCATGAGTACAGTAACATGTCCTGCAAAAAAACAAACAATTAGAAAATAGAATCACCATGCCCTCCTCCATAAGGATTTTAGCATGGCAATTCCTTATGTGATCTCCAGCAGAACCAATATCCCCCTCTGAAGTTTTGAGGGCATCATGAAATTTGCATTGTTGTTCTGCAAGAATTTTTGCCTGGCTCCCTGTATGCAAAGTTGAAGTAGTGATTTACATTGGATATTTTATCCACAATGCACCCCACAATCCTGTTATGTACAAATTGTCCACAGTTCTGCAATTGTGCATATACTTGTAACATTTGATGTGAAATTCTTGTGCTCTCAAGCATCCATTTAATGTATTCTTGGTGTAGCAAAATTGTTGGGATATAGTGAAGTACACTGGGCAATGACTTCCCAGTATCTTCATGCTTCCCATTTTTAGGTGCCAAAATAGTGAATCCTTCATGAATGCCAAGCTCAAAAAACTGTGCAGACTCATCTTGTATCTCCAGTATTGACTGTTCCCAATGTGTACCTTCATTATATTAGGGACTGGAACTCTAGTGTAGTACTTATGGATATCAGTCCATCGATGACGGCAGAAATGTGCATGCCCTAGAACACTTAAGACTCGCATTTCTTCCATGTTTGTGCTCAACAGTGGTATTCCTTCCTGGGAATGAGCACATAGTGCTAATACCACCCATGAAAGTTCAACCATATGGTGAGGCATGAAGGCAGTATCGTCCCCTGCAAAAAAGAACCCACCGTTAGTAAAAACTCTAATCACCAACCTCTCCTCCACAAGGATTTGAGGTTGATGATCCATGTTGTTGCCCTGCTTCTTCTCCATCTCCCTTATCTTCTTTCCTCCTCCCTTTCTAATTCCTTGCTACCTTGATTCTCAAGTTTGGACATTGAAGTTTATCAACATTAACCAGCCTTGTCCCTTGTGTATCCAAATGATGAAAGTCATGGCATTCAATATTACAATTATCAAGTGCATAATTGGCCAAATGATCAGCAAGCTTGTCTCCTTCCCTATAAATATGTGTGACCCTTACATTACACAGCCCTATCATCTTCTTGATTTCCTCAACCTCATCCTCAATGATCCTCAAATTCCTTGGATAACATTTTTCAGCAACATTGAATATGTTTCTAACCATATTTGAACCATACCTTGGGGCAGGCAGTATTTCAAAGCCTCCAGAATCGCAATTGTCTCTGCCTGTGTATTTGTAGTCTTATCTATCTCCTTCCCTACTGCATATACAATATCCCCAAGCTCATTCCTCACACAAAAACCTATTGAACACCTGCCAGGGTTACCCCTTGATGCCCCATCTATGTTTATTTTAATCCATCCATCCATAGGGAGCTCCCAGATCACCTTATTAAACTTTAACTTAGGCATATTCCTTTCCATCATGTGTAGTATATCTGACCACTTGTGTGGAACATTAATCAAACCTGGTTTCCTCACTTTGATTAGGGACTGAATTGTAGTATTAATTTGATACACTACCATGTTGATCGACATAGCATCACCATGCTTATTGCTATTTCTCTTTTTCCACAGCTCCCAAACAATAATACAAGGCAGTGCTTGAAAGATAGGTTTTAATCTTGAAATGACCTCTACTGTCCAGCATTTAACGATCACCTGGTGTAAGCTTAAACCCTCTACTGATAATCCTGCATGAGAAAATAAATACCCCCACACTTTTTTGGTTGCATATGATCTGAAAAATACATGAGCCATAGATTCTTCCTCCGGATTCACACAACACCAATACCTTGAGGGAAAAAAATACCTTATCCTCCGTATTGCATCATCTAAAGGTATCCTGCCTTTCCACAGGTTCCACATAAAGAATGAAATTTTGAATGGCAATCCCTTTACCCACATATTCTTGTATGTTATAGCAGCATCTTTCCTTCTTCTAAGGTAATCCCAAGATGTTTTGACAGAGAAGTTCCCTTTTGTTTCCAGGTTCCAAATACGCTTCTCCAACACATGATGTTCAACCGGAGGAGCAACATTTTCCAGAATGTGTATGGCTAAATCTTCAGGCAATATGTCATATAGTTTCTCCACATCCCAAGCTCCTTCATTCACCACATCATAGACATTGTGAATTGTTTCATCACAAAAAAAGTCAGGTGGTGTAACAAAGTATAGTGATCCCAAACTAGTCCAGTTATCAAACCAAAAGAGAGATAATCCCATTTTTGACTTCCATACAATCTGATGCTCCACAAGATCCCTACACTCTAGCATTTTTCTCCAAACATGTGATCCCCTCTTCCAAGGAACCACCAATGCATTAAATTTCTTGCAGTATTTTTGGCTCATGAAAGAACTCCAAAATGATAGTTTAGTTCTAAAATTCCACCATAGCTTACAAAATAATGCCTTAGACATATCATGTAATGATCTAAACCCTACACCACCTTCATCACAAGGCAAGCATAAAGTATCCCAAGAAGCCCAATGTCTAGCTCTCCCATCTACTGAATTGCTCCAGAAAAACCTTGCAAAAGGCTTATGAAGTTTGTTAATCACAAATGCAGGTGGATTCACTGTTGACAACAAGTGAATGGGCATGCTTTGCAATACATAAGTGATCAAAACTGCTCTTCCTCTGATAGACAGTAATTTTCCCTTCCGTGACTGTAATTTGTCTAGGACTTTGTTGATAAGTCCTTCATAATACTCCATCTTCCTTCTAGTATAAAATATTGGGCATCCTAGATATATGAAAGGAAAATATTGCCTTCCAATCCCTGTAATTCTTTCCACTTTCCTAACCACACTATCATTGGTAGAGTGATGCATATAGACTGCAGATTTGGACTTGTTTATCTTCTGTCCAGAGGCTACTTCATATGCATATAATACTTCCATGATCAATTGAAGTGAAGTAGCATCTGAGGAGGAAAATATAATCGTATCATCTGCATATGTTAAGTGGTTTATCTTGGGACTCTATTTAGGAAGTCCAAAGCCACATAAGTATAGGTTCTAGTAAAGTGAATTCAAGCCTCTTGAAAGTGCCCCAGCTGCTAATATGAATAGAGTAGGCGATAATGGATCACCTTGCTTCACCCCCCTTGTGAATTTAAAGAAGCCATGAGGCTGGCCATTTATAAGAACTGAATACCAATTGTTGGAGATGATTCCAAACACCAAACCAATAAATCTCTCATCAAATCCCATCTTCATTAATACCTTGGTTAAAAAAACTAAGATAGTCTGTCATATGCCTTCATCATGTGTAGCTTGATCATAACATTAGGGCCTGCCTTAGTTCTCAATCTCAAGTCAGTGATTATTTCCTGAGTTAGCAACACATTTTCCATAATACTCCTTCCTTTTACAAAACTTGTTTGTTCATCAGATATGAGTTTAGGAAGAAAGCCAACTAACCTCTCATGGATGACCCTAGAAAATACTTTATTGATGAAATTACTAAGGCTAATTGGTGTCATATCCGAAAATGTAGCTACTTCCTTTTTTTTGTAATAAGACTAAGTTTGTATGAGTCACAAACTTAGGGAGTTCCTACCCATTGAAGAATGCCTTGACCATTTCCACCACGTCTTCACCTATGATATCCGAAAAAGCATGAAAGAAACCTCCATTAAATCTATCTGAACCCCCAACACTTTCACCATTCAACCCATACACTGTTTGCTTAACTTTTTCACTAGTTGGCTGCTTTAGAAGTTCTTGATTCTGCTCCCTATTTAGCATGTGAGGAATATAATCTAAAATACCAAAAGCAGTAGGGACAGTATCCTCATGAAATTGAGCTGAAAAAAACCGCACTTCCTCACTTGCTATCTCCACATTCTCCTCTAGCCAATTACCATCACTGGATTGGATTCTCTTTAATTGTAAATGCTTTCTTCTTCCTCTAACTTGTGCATGAAAAAATTTCGTGTTTCTATCTCCTTCTTGAAACCATGCCATACCTGACTTTTGCTTCCAAAATTCCTCCTCCAATGCCATATATTTATACAAATCTGCTTGCACTCGATGTAGCCTTTCTCTATTCTCTAGAGTAGGCCTCAATATAAACTGAGCCTCGTGAACTTTCATCACCTCCTCTAAACTGGATATCTTTCGAAATATGTTCCCATAAGTAGCCTTATTCCATGTAGATAAAGCCTTCTTCAATTTCCTCAACTTATACTTAAATAAGATGAAGGGATTAGCATGAAAATCAGCTTGCCAGTTTTCTCGAACTACATCCTTAAATGAATCATGTTTGATCCAAATGTTTAAAAATCTAAATGACTTCCTAATTGGAGCAACTTCTGTATTCAGAGTGATCAACAATGGGCAATGATCAGACCCAATTTTTGATAAATGTTCAATCTCTATTCCAGGCCATACGTTCTGAAATTCTATATTTGCCAAGCATCTATCCAACCTCTTAAAAATATAATCTTCCTCTGCCCTTCCATTCCACCATGTATATATACTCCCCTTGAAGCCAAGATCAAACAAATTGCAAGTGTTGACACAATGTCTAAAATCATCAACTTCATTAATATGCATTAGTAACCCTCCAAATCTTTCTTCCTCATTCTAAATGACATTAAAGTCACCGCCAACTAGCCATGGAAGAGTTAGATCACTGGCCAATGCATATAATGAATCCCACAACTCTATTCTTTCAGTCGCATTACATTTTGCATATACTAGAGTTAGGATGAATTCATGCTGATCTTCAGTATCATAAATATTCAAAGTTAGCTGTTGCACCATGTCCATCATTACTGTAACCTCAAATCTCTCATCAAAAAATGCCCAGATTTTGTTAGAAACATTTCTGATGGCATGAGGAAAATCAATTTTCCTACTATATTTATCCAGCTTTCTCCCTTGTTGCATTAGTTCAATTAAGCCTATGAACTGGAACTTATGTCTTCTATGCATTGAAATGAGCCTCTCAAAAGCTCTTTTAGTTTTGACTGAACGAATATTCCAAATCAAAGCATTCATATCTAATTGATTGATTTGGAAATTGTCCTCCTTGTTTGAACCCCAGGTGCTTGCACACTAGGCAACTCCTTTGATTGCTTTCTTCTGCCTCTACCTGCTGATCTTCCCTTCTCCATTTGTGTAGGAGATATATCGCCTTTCCTAGTAATATGCATGAAATTCTGGGTCGTTGATTCAACATCTAAATCCTTTCCTTTGCCCCGCTGATTGTCTCATATTCTATGTGCATCTCTTTGGTTGCCAACTGATTCTTGGAATCCTTTGGAATTACATTCTTGCTCACATTTCCTTTACCAGTATGTCCAGCTATGTCAACTGGTTTGATTTCACAAACTGTGATTGATTGTCCTTTATCTTGATTAGGATCCCCTCCCTTATCAAATATTGTCTGCATGACATTCTGAATATCCACATGAGATTGCATATCTTTAACTTTATCATCTGGATCAATAAGATCACCACTGATAGTTTTAGTCACAGAAACAGGAAGGTTAGTGTTAGGGATAGAGTTGGGTTTTGATTTGGGGCTAAAACATTGGTTCCTTCTACATTGGCTTCATTCCTGGACAGCTCCTCCATCAATTTTGAATTACAATTTCCTTGTTGTATCATCAACTGTCTATTGTTGCCATTTACACTTTGTTCTTTTTCTTCTTGATCATCTTCCTCAATTTGATCATTCTCTTCATTATCATCCAATGTATCCTCATCATCCTCATCAGAATGCTCCTCCGTTTGATCACTCCATAATCTCCCTTGAGTAAATTTAATACGGTCTTGGAAATTCTCCTGCTCTTCAATAACTGTTGTATCCAGTGATTGTGATGGCACTTCCTGACACGACTGATTATTAGTGACATTATTTACTCCAAAAGCTCGGCTAACCCATTGTACAGTGGATTCTGTCCCTCCTTCTAAAAATTGGTTTCTTTCTCAATTGCCTTAGTAGTTCCAACCCCAAGAGACATAGGATTAAATACTGGTGTAGCTGGATTCAATGCCTTCCTCAGTGAAGTATGCTTATTAGCTGACCTTGCCATCCCTCTCTCATTAGCATTAGGATTAGGACTTTGAGGAGCATTATTCTGGGACACCAACGCTAATTCATTGTTATCCTCTTTTTCTCCATCAACAACTTCTAAAATTGAAAACTTGTTGGTTGTTTGAACCTGCTGAGACACTACATTATCCCTTGGAAGCTGCTGCACTACATCTTGATTAGCTGGGACAATCTCTTTTCTAATAGCTTCTTAGTTTTCACCTTGTCTTGCAACCTTTTTCACTCTATTGTCTCTTACTTCCTTCCATTGTTCCGTAACATTACCAACTACTTTACCACTCGATAAAATCATAATTGGCTGTTTAACCGTGTTGTTCCTCTGCCCATTCTGACCAGCAACTTCCCCACCTTGAACCTCTTGTAAAACTTGCTTACCACTTTCTTTGTTTCCCATTAATTCTGGATGAATACGCCAACACTCACACTCATCATTTCCTTGTAGTTTGGAAGTCTTGCAATATTTAAGAAGGTAATAATACTTAATATTCACCCATTTAGTACGAATTTCACCAGTGGCTTCATTCTCGATGTCCATGCGTACTTTCTTTGGTAAATCAGCTAGAAGATCAACAAGAACTTTAACCCTCGCACAGCTTGGTCGAGTCTTATTTATAGTAGCCATATCCAAGTGTAAAGGCTTTCCCACAGCTGACGCTAAAGAAAAGAGACATTCTTTAACAAAGAACGTGGGAAGCAGGTTTGGAAACGAGATCCATTCCATAACCTTAGGTGTTTCTTCCCCAACTTTAGATTTAGCATCATAAATCAATGTTCTAAGTTGGTATTCATATCCATCTTTGCCCTTCACATAATACACAGTTTTTGATGTAACATTTATGAAATCTTCCCATAACGTCAAACTAATCAAAACATGCCTATCTATCAAATAACGTCACCCTTAATTCCACATTGTGCAGGCACCATCCTACGTAATTCTGGGAGTTCAAGCCAGCCATAGGAGAACTTACAAATAACAACATACTGAAGTCCTTCAGTGACATTCATACGAACAATTTCTGCTTCAGTAAACTGTACCATTGGTTTTCCATTAACAAAAGTAGTGCATCGAAGAGGCACTGGATCAACAGTCACGTTAGAACTAGGACTCGCGGCATTCATCGTGACTGGTTTCAGAATCTAGGAGTAATCTAGGGGTGTTTCTGATTGTGTAGTAGGGTTAGAAATGATGGGATGAGGTTGGGGAGGCAGACCAGCCATTGGAGGGGGCTGGCTACTGGCCGGAGTGGCCATGGCAATGCTCGCGAGAGAGTCACAGTGCAGTCGTCTCCTTTTCGCCTGTCGCGAGAGAGTCAATTTAGAAAACTTCTTGGTTTTGTCGTGGCCCTCTGATTTGGGTCCAGTTTCTGGTATTGAATTTGGATCACGTATTTTATTAGTTTATCACTTTATTTCAGACTATTCTTTTTTATTATTATCATTTTATTTGAATTGTTAAAATGGTTGATAAGTATAGCTAACGTTGACTTGCCTAGCAAGTGAAATGTTAGGTGCCATCATGTTCCAGAGGGTGGAAATTCCAAGTCATGACAGTCAATGTGTACTGACCTTTTACAGAGCAGCAAACCAAGCAGGAGTCCTTTGTTTAGCCGTTTAGAAGTCCAAACCCAAAATGAATCACTTACAAGGATCAAAATTGAGCAGGAATGAAAAGAGAGAAAAAAGAAGTTAGGAGAGGCTACTGGAACTTGAAACTTAGCTGAAAAGACTTAATCTTTTTTCTTTCAATATTTTTGTCGATAGTGTTAGGTATATTCGTCTCTGTTAGGTGAGGACATTGAATACCCTATTTATAGTGGCATTCAAGTCACTTAGGGTTTCATATCGGTTCACAAGATAGTGGATGACAATAATAAGGTAGATAACGATAGTTAGAAGGTGAAATCATAAGGGAAAAAGGGGAAATCACGGATGAATATTTACCTGGGCTCGAGGGTCGATCAAAGAAGCCTTTTGGGACTATTGATTGAACCCTAATATTCAGAGGGCATTGCCTTTGACCTCTGGATAAAGAATATAATGATTAAACTGGAGACAAACAACCATGCATGCTTCTGGATTTGAAAGGACGACGGGAAATCAGGCGATTTTTAGTTTCTGTTTAGGGTTTGAATTTATGACCTTGCACCGATTTGTGAAAGAGGAAAGGGAGGCAGCCGGTCTTGGTGAGAATGATTAGGGTTTAGGTCACTTTGTGGGTTAAAATCTAGGGATGGGATCTAGGCCGTTGGATCCTTTGATCAACGGCCTTGATAATTCAGGTCCTAAGATTTGTTAAAAATAGATTTTATAAAAAACGGGGACCGTAGGATCTGTGTGATCCAACGGTTGAGATAAGATCTAGCATATGGTTTACAATAAAGGGGAAGGCAGGAATAAACGTAGACCGTCGATGATTTGGATCGACTGTCCAAATCCGTTGTATTTGTTTTGTGAGTGAAGGGGATGGGTGACATGGCATGATGTTATTGGTCCTCGGAGGTTGGCATGGTTTGCTAAAGTGGATAGGAGGGGTCAGTTCCGGACCAGGTTAGGCTATTAGGCCTCTGTTTTTGGGCTGAATTAACTGGTATTTGATTTAAGAAATAGCCACATTGTATTTAATTAGGTAATTTCAATTATATCCTTTTATGTTTTTAACCCCCTTTAGGATTAACTTAATTAAACTTAATTAATTCTAATTAAATATGACAAAATATAATCATCAAATACAATACAAATTACTGTAATTACCTAATTATCTACTAAAATACTTTATTTACTAAATTTTGAAACTAATCTCGGATTAATTTAAAGTAGTAACCGATAAATTAAAAATAAATGATTAATTTATTAAATTAATTGTAAAAGTTGTGTATCAAAATATAGAGATTATTTTAATGATTTCAAAATAGTAAGGGTAATATAATTCATAAATATCTAATACCAATTATTGATTTAACATTGTTAATTACTAATTTCCTGTTATATTTATAAAAAATAGTTATTATTGATTAGAAAATATTTTACCACATTTATTACAAATTATTAAGCATAAAAAATTAATTTTAAAAGTAGGATAAAAACATTGGTCGTCCACAAATGCAAGGTGATAGATTTCTTCTTGGCTCACATAATTTATCGATTTGGAGTCCCAAAAGAAATTACTTGTGATAATGGGCCACAATTTATAGGCTCCAAAATTATAAAATTCTTATAAGGTTTGAAAATCTAAAGGATTACATCATCCCCATATCATCCAAGTGATAACAGTCAAGCAGAGTCAACGAACAAAATAATAATTCAAAATCTGAAGAAAAAGTTACAGGATGCCAAAAGGCGAGGGGCTGAAGAGTTAGCGGTAATATTATGGGCATATAGTACCACGGCAAAATCTAGCACTGGAGAAACATTGTTTTCTCTTGTATATGGGACAAAAGATCTGATTCTGGCGGAGATAGGTGAGCCGACGATGAGATTTTCGTGAATAAACAAATGAGATATTACTAAAGCTATGTTGATTAAATTAGATTTGCTTGATGACCTCCAGAATAGAAGTGTCCAAAAACTTTTGAACCCACTGGGGTAGAACTTCAATTACTGGGGCCCCCAGCGAGCAGCTAAAAAAAAAAAAGAAAAATCAACAGGATAAAAAATTCTTTCAAAATGATATAGAAAAATATGCATTTAAAAGAACGTATGAGTATAGATCCAAGTCTCTGGAATTGAAGGTCCTAACAAGGATATAATATCACTGGGAACGACGACAACAAATCTCTCTATCCAACCACGGTCATTGTCATCATCCAAGCTGGTGATGGTGGAATTATGACCACGCTTGCTAAGTTTGATCACGCCTCCTCGGAAACTTTTGGGAGAATATAGATGGATAAATTGTGCAAGGGTGAGATTTTCTTGTGCCTGGAGGACGGATACCGGAAACAGTTTACCATACTCCAGATTGTTGGACCCACTTGAGCTAAACATAGTTGTTAATTCCAGCAAAAGTCGAGGATGATAGGGTGTAACGACCCGAGTTGTCGTTTTAAACATTTACGCTCCTTCCACCTATTTAAAGTCTTGAATAGCTTTATATGATTTATTATGATATGTATGAATAGTCGGTTCTATTTTCAGGTATTTCGGAACATGTTCGGAAGAATAAATTCCATGTTGGAAGCCTTACGTTGAAAGAGGTGACCAAATTTGACTTTTATTATTCGACCTCGGATCGGTATTTTGATGGTTCCGTTAGGTCCGGATGGTAATTTTGGACTTGGGCGTATGTCCGGATTTGCATTTGGATAAGTCTAGAAAGTTTCGGCACTAATTGGCGAAAATTGAAAATATTAAGTGGAAAATGTGTCTTAATTTGCACAACACCTACGTTTGAACGGGTATAACTCTCATAAGGTGAAAATACTTTCCATAAATTTTGCACCTAGAGTCTTGCCTTTGAGCCGAGTTTCTAACGCATAAAGTCGTTCGTCATTTGGACTTTCCTACTAAAAGTTATGATCAAATTACTAAGGTTAGACCACCCAGTTATTTTGGCAGACGGCGAAGCGAGGATCACTTTGCTAGACCCGGTGCGGATCAGGTATTCCCTTGCATGTAGTGGACAACGAAGTGAGGCTCACTTTGCCAGACCGGGCGCGCCCCAGCTTCAGCTCTTTTTAAGCCAATTCGGGGTTCCTTTTCCCCATTTCACTTGGACGTATTTTGGAGCTATTCTTCTCTCTCTCTCTCAAGACCACCAACTCCTATCTTCTTCAAGGTAAGCAATCCCCATTATCTTGGTGTGAAATTCCATCATTTCTACACTAATATTGATGAAATCTACACATAAAATACTTAGATCTTCAAGAAATGTCTTCAAGAACTCAAAGGAGGGTTTTGCAATATTTCATCCCAAAAAATAATCCTACACCCTTAGACTTATATGCATGGATTTATTATGGGAAACTGAGTATGAACTAAGTATTTGAACTCGTGGGATAGTGATTGGAAGCTATAAGTTCCCAATTTAAATATATAACCATTGTAGATATTGAAAAGTGATTATTTCATGGAATTTTGATGGTTGGGAGTGAATGGTTGGTCATGCATGTGATGTTTGGAGTAAAATTTGTTGGTAAATAATGGAAGTTAGATGCACTAATTCTATGGTTAAGAGATGTATAGATTTACGCCTACTAGATGTTTGATAAAATATCTAAATGACCAAAAATATGGAAGTTTGTTTGGTCCAATTGAATTATGTTGATGTAGATTGAAATCGTAAGAGTAGTGAGAGGTTTTAATATAACTAAAGGGCTGAATTAAGAAAGCTCGATTTGTGGCGATCTTATTTTCGAGGGATTTTCAAGAAAATCATCGGGATTTGAGATGTTCGGAGGTTGATACGCGAAGAATGGAATTTTTGGAGTATTGTTTAGCTTGCTCAATATTGGACTCGGCTTGTTCGAGATAAGTAACAATTCTAAACTTGGTTTCGAGGGTATAAATCCCTAAATTTTGTGTTATATCAATTGTTGGAGGTAGCGCATATGCTAGGTGACGAGCGTGTGGGCGTGCACCATAGAAATTGTGACTTAAATAAATTCTGGGGAGTTGTAAAATTAATGAATCATGTTATTATCCACATA